>VZSF01003128.1:61975-123493 GCA_013398295.1 Chionis minor | reverse complement strand
GGGAAACTTCACCTCAGGCCGGCCGCCGCTCCCCGTCGACAGGTGCGGCTTCTCACACCCCCACCCCTTTTTTTGGCCTAGGGGGTGTTTTCCTCAGCACCACGTTCCTCGTCAGCTAACGTCGAGATCACAAAACTCAGGTAACAGGAAGCAAATAGTGTAGGTGGTAATATTTATTTTATTTATTCCCCCCCCCGAATAATTGTTCTGTTTCATAGAAGGTTTTCATTAAAAGATAATAAAAAATAAAAATACCATTTTTGTTTCCAAATCAGCCCGTGGTTTGCTGAGCCGCACCCAGCACGGTCACAAGGGCCCGTAGCCATCAACGGAGAAGCCTGGAGAGAGTTTTCTGCCACAGCTCTGACCAAAGGCCCACAGAAGCTCCTCGCCTCCCCCCCCACTTGATCTTAAGGAAGAAACCCCCATTTAGTAATACCCGTGGAATCCTTTGGCCATTCTGTTTGTTGAGGAAATCCAGTCTCCAAGAGTGGCATGAGCGTGCAATACCATGAAACACGCCTGAGCGTAGTAGAAACTCAGCTTTTTGATGTGAATTGACTTTGTCTGAAGGAAGGCTGGCCAAGAATACCTGAGTTCATCATCCAGAGGAACCTTTGTTTCATATGACGTCAAAGAGCCTTTCATCCTGCCCTAAACCAGGTAAAAATGCAGCAGGAAGGGTCCCAGCGACAGAATATGGAAACCCTATCAGAAACAAGGCGTTCACTGTGTCCACAGTCATTTGTTTCTCAAATTGCTTCGGTATTTTCCCTCAGAGACTTCAGCCCATCAAGGCTGCTCATCAGTGGCCCACAAAACTTCATGTGGCTTAAGAATTCATTTCAACTTTTCAGACGGCAGCAATTAAGGCATAAAATTCCTTTCCACTTCACCGTCCTTCTTGAATTGTTCCCTTCCCTTCTCTCTGAGGGGTCAGTGCTCAAAGCATCTTGCTTCTAAAATTTTAGGCAACTTGACATTGCATGTTTCATCTTCATGTTAAGTCTTGGCGCATTCCATCCTGAATCTGTACTCCAGCATAGCCTGACTTCTGAGCTATTTGTGCTGTTCAGGTCAAGTTTGCACTATAAAATTCTATGTTTTGAACCAAAGTTCCTATACTTTGAACTGAAAAACCTACAGTTTGGGCTCTTCTCCTTTCTACTCTCTTCTCCTTTCATTTTTTGGTTTTCTTTTCCTTTTTTTTTTTTATCCTCCCCCCTAATGATGTATTTATGCACTTCAGTAGATGGCATTTACCCTACTTCCTCTCCTCTAGCAATGGAGGTACTATTTGCCCCTCCAATGCAATGTTCTTGAAAAGATTCTTAAACGTTTGTGTTTTTTCTTATCTTTTTCCTTCAAACATTGTTCCTCATCCTGCTGTTAACCATTTGCTCTAGCTCAAAATCTCTTCATTCGAAGTTCAGAGAGCTGCCCCTGGGGGAGCATCACTGGTAGGAGGTTAAGCTTAATTGCACAGTGATCAGTTACTGATGAAGATCCAGCTGTAGTCTTTTCTTATAGCTGGAAACTATTCAGAACCTATTCAAAGCCTCTGCAGAGCACACTTCTGCTGGCAGCAAAACAAGATCTGAAAACTTATTTATAGCATTATGTATTGCTCCTGCAGACCATTTGTAGATGTTTTCAGTCCACCAGCCATTACCGAAATGGCTAATAATCTATCTGCCTATCGCCCGATCGGGCATCATTGTTACCATGATGTTGATGATGAAGCAAAAAACTTTTTATGTTACTTCTATCACTAGAAGTGTGTAACCCAGCATAATAAAATCCACAAATAACCTTTGTCTAATATTCCAGTGTGCTAACAGCTCTATAGAATAGATGCTAAGGTATATTCAGTCCTGTGGGTAAGAAGGAGTAAAGTGGAGATAAAGTAAAACAAACACTTGTAAGGAACTTGGAACAAGTGGATTGAAGAGCGGTGGAGTAAACAGCAAAATCCAGGAAATGTTTGAATAACAAAAGTAACCTCAGGATAACCACTAATACTCCATCTGTGCTGAAAGAAAGAGGCCTGGTGCAGGTGGAACAGAGAAAATTACTCAAATCTCTTCAGAGACGCACACAGCGTAATACTGTGCAGTTAGGATGTGCAAGGCAAAGGACAGCAAAGCAGATAGAGAGGCATCTGGTTAAATACAGTCTAGAATTTAATTTGGTTTGGGCTTTGCTTCCATGTTTTCAGCTTAAAGACTTTCAACGTCTACTTAATAAACTGGAAACTGTTTTGGGATTGGGTTTTGTTGTTTGTTTTTGGGGTTTTGGGGGTTTTTTTGGGGGGTGGGGGCACAGTTTTTTTACCTGTAAAGCCTGTCTAGTCCAGGAATAGGTTGAATCAAGGTGAAGCTTTCAGGTTGAGGCTGGTCCTGTCTTCTGACAGACACGCATCCTCATTCCCCCAAGGCTGGTGCACAGAGACAAGGCTAAGGCCAGCGACTGCTGTTTGAGCCAATAACAGATCTGGCACGTCCGGGTTTTGGGAGAGACCTCTCAAAGAGTAAACATACCCCATTACTGCAGGCAAAAGCCAGTGCATCGTGAACGCATCTTTCTTTTCTTTATGCAGCATGATCTCTTGAGAAATTCCCTGAAAAGCGAGACTTCTACACGTCTTCGGTTTGAGAAGCATATGGAGAATTTGAGGTAGAAAAGACTTCAACTTATACGTTCTGTGTAAGCAGACAGATTTGTATCAGAACAGTCCCAAGGGGATCAGGATTCCACTCAGCTGTAGCCTCTAAATTAAGATTCTACAACACAAAGTGATACTCCATGGCTGTACATTTTGTTTAGGCAGTTTAGTGTCCCTCCAAGAATCAGTGGAGCATTTAAACCGAGTGCTGTGGTCCCCACTGTTTTTAAAGCTTGCGATCATAAACACCTCAAAATGTTTTATGGGTACTATTCTTTTATTCACCATCATCACTTTTTTCCCCCCAAGTTTTCAGTATTAGTAGACACATGTGACTCTATTCCTGACTTTACTCGACTTCATTAGTTGAAAATCCTTTCTTACAGGGCAAAAGCCTGTAATATCAGGTATTCTAAAATAAAGTTAGAAGCTGTCCCTGTATCTTATTTGCAGGTGAAAAAAAAAAAAAAAAGACTACTTCTACTTACCCTATTCATAAGTGCATAAAAGCCTTTTAAAGTCAATTAAGACAGTCCATAAAAATTGAAGAGGAAAGGCTTTAAAAGTCCACTGATAGGTTTTCTATTAGGCTAATACTTTAAAGCTTCCTTAGCACCTTCCATCAAATGATTTCATTTTGCTTTATGAACACCTCTGGAGCTAGGTATTACATCCTTTTAATATTTGAGGAGATCAACAGTTTAAGTACCAGGCCCTTGGAAAAGTCAGGCAACATTGTTAGACAATGTTTATAAAAGCAATTAGCCCCAGAGGAGCAAAAACCTCCTTACAGCAGAAACAAAGGGAGATTCCAGAGCTTCTATTTAACTTTCAAGGTCACTTGTGTCTATAATACAAAAATGTAAGATTAGGCATAACTGAGCATGAAACCACCGGTGGACGAGAACACAGCAACCACAGTCACCTTTAAAGCACCATTTCAGCATTCTGCTTGTTTTTCAGTGGCTTCTCACTGTATTCTACCTGAAGTCCGGATGGGTTTTTTCACCCTCACATGGCTAAACAGCCCAGTTCTAAGCTACCCGAGAGGCCTGGAGTTCCCAGAACAGCTTCCACACATTGGATTCATCAGCCTTAACCACAAGAGCTACACGTGCAGATTTTCCAATATTAGCATATTGGATCAAGATTAATCAAAATACAGCTTTTCTAAAGTATCCGGGAATAACACTCCCAAACTTCCATTACATGCCACCATTCAAAAAATACACGGTTCTTCTGAAAGCAAATTGCATTCAGAAAACTGAATGTCATCAATCAAAATACAGCAAATGGATACTTTCCATCCACGGAATGGTGGTGGTATAGGAGTTTATCAGAGCCAGCTTTCCTAAAGTCCTCTTATGTTACGTCTAATATACTTCTTATGATTGTATATGTCACTGTAATACCGGAATCCTTTCAAACAGCACGCTGAACTAGGTGATTAACTTTTGCTTGTTCTTCCTCTCATCTACACAATATTGCGCTGGAGTCTTTGCTGTCTACGGTGAGAGAAGAAACGCTCAAAGAAACGGTCCTTGCAGTTAAAGCAGGAGGTCATGAGATTCTAAAGGATTATTAATTACTATCTTGTACTGATGGTTACTGCATGCTTACTGCGCAGACAAGTTCAGTTACACCAAAGAAACAACTGGCACTGGCACTCATGGCCTTCATCCCAGAGCCGAGTCCAGGCTGTTAAGAGCCTTGAAGAAAAAAAAACAACCACAAGATCTGGAATAGAATTCATTTTTATAAGTTGGCTAAATGGTGAAAAGTGCATACACTGTTGTGCTTCATCCAAAAGATGAAAAGGTAATTGAAGCTAGACGACTGACCGCTAAGATAGGATGGCAGCTCCAGGAAAAAGAGAACAGTAGAGAAGTATTTTTTTTTGTAAATGCTGCTATGCGAGACCATCAGAAAGTAATAACAAGGTTCTCTAAAGCTATCTAAATGCAAAGACTAATTGCAAGTATACAACTTCAGAGAAAACGGTATGTTTTTCAACATATTTTGATCTCCCCATCAGTCTATTATTTGCCTTGCCCGAGTTCAGATTCAGTTGCTTCCTCTTCATCCATGAGCTAATCCCATCTAAGCATTGGGTCATCTCGATAATTGAAGTTATGTGAAATAGGCAACTGAATGAAGTAAAGCTGATTATTCAAAAAGAAAGGGGAAAAAAAAAGTTCCAGGAGTTTAAAAGCTAGATTACATGAATTTTTGCTCGTCTCAAAAATGCAGGAAATTATTTTCCTTGAATTCTGCAAGATCAAGTGTGCCACTGATTAAAACTTTGTCTACTGAAGTGGAAGAGCAGAACACTGATGAGTTTGATTGTCCTGCAAGCAAGATATTTTCAATGAGACTTAGCAAAATGAAACCACTATGATAATTTAATTCCTAGTTCAGGCCTTCCAGCAGCTTTTTAACATGAGTAATCTCCATCAGTTCAATACCCCCAAAATTATAAATAACAACCAGTGAATACGTGCCATTCAAATGTAGGCAGGCATGAACTTATGAGGTAGTTCATAACTTTTATAGTCTCACCGCCAATTAACAATGTAAATAAATTACCAAAGCACTATCAGATTATACTTTCCCCAAAATAACATTTCTGTGATTATGTTTCTGTGATTAGAGTTGTGAAGTAACTATATGAAGTAACTAATCAGAGGGGAGGGGGGAAACATCCTAGAATAACCCAAAGTAGCAGGGATCAAGATGCTTGGCCCGTCTTGGCCTCTAGCGTAAGGATCTTTGTATCTGCGAAAACCCCACAGCTATTCTGCCTGCTTCTGGGTGCATTCAGATCATTAGCAAAATACTGAGTGATGGCAACGGAGCAGACTCACCACTATTTTATCAGTCATGGTAAAGATGTCTAAGAATGAAGGTACGGAGAAGTACGACGGATCTCTTGTCATCGCTCAGATAATGAAAAAGATAAGAGGCTTCGGCATTCAGCACATTGTTCAAAGCTTATTGATAAAGCAGTAGTACCTCGTCATCACAAAGTATGTTACACACATTCAGAAAATACTTGGTGACTCCTTCGGCTGTATCGTGAGGGGAGCAACATGGAGGCAGGGAGGAAGCAAGACTCCCAGTCGCACCCTCTAGAACTCAGGGAAATTGCACTCGACTGTCTTTTGCACAATCCCGAGGAAAGCTTTGATCGATACAGAATTCCATTTTTACACAAGGAATACCACAAAGAGGCAGCAAACCCTCAGAAATAATTGATAGATATTTCGAGGGGATTTGACAGATCATTAACTTTGGTTGTCTTCGGTGACATCATTCTATTTGATCCAATTAACGTAAACAAACCTCACTAGGAGAGAACCTAGGCAGACATTTGGACCAGACATGGTATTACAGCTTGTAAGCACATCTCCTTTCTGCTACATATTGCGGGAAATCAAGGGGAAGACTAATTATTCTTCTTAAAGCAGGTTAAAGTGAACGCAATGAAAAGCAATTAGAACGTCTCTGCAATTTTTAACGTATTTTTAATGTCGAAGTTTTGGAAGTAGTAAGAACAAAGATTTGCTGCTGACTTTGTTGCTAATTTAGGAAATTCTGTTCTGAGTCTAGACAGCCCAGCATTGATAAAGTTGTTTTTGTAATCAGATTAGTTTGATCAAGAGACTGCTAAAAAAAGCAAATTAATTTCTGAAACCTCACTGTACCTAAATGAGAGATCTAAACATTAGTCTCCTATCAAGCCAGTAGACTACAAACAGTTGGATTCTTAAGCTTTACTTGCAAAAATAATATTCATCGCAGGCAATTATTGTGTGAAGAACAAATATGATTATGAAGGAGATCATGAAGCAGGCCATTACCATTTCATATAATGGAGTATTTTCCTATTCACTTTTCCTTCTATAATTCTCCTCCAGAAAGGAACAGCATTTCTCCAGGCTGCAGGAAAATCACAGCTCTACCACCACATTGCCGTTTAACCTCGTGTTTGACAATGCTCGAGAACGCAGGGAACAGACATTTGAATAGAGTGTTTGGGTTTACATAGCAGCGAGTCCAACAAGGAGCTTTAGAGCAACAACAACGTGTAAAGCACAGCCCTGATCTGACACCCAAAATGAAATAAATATGCTAATGTTCTCATTTCCCTTCTTGTATGGATTTTTCTTTAACACCAGTTTGCTTACAGGGAGAAGCTGTTCATTGGCCATAAATTTACTGAAAATGAAATGACTGTTTTCCCTGAGCAGGGTACATATTATTTTGAACATTAACACTGGAACTTTTAAATTCTTGCCAATTCTTACCTTTGATTTCTGCTCTTAATCAATTACTTTTTTTCAAGTATGTAAAAGTAGCAGTAATTCAAGTTTACTTCCATTATAATGCATCATCCAATAACTCATTGGAACAGAGCTGTCAATATCCTCTTGGACAGCTTGCTGCTCCTAGAAACATTTTGTGAATCGCACTGCTTTTAACCTTCGGCCACAGCACAAATTGTAAGCCTTTCAAGGAAAGGTTCACAGCGCATTGAATTTTTTTAACAGAACGATACTATCCCTGTCACAATAAAAGCCTTATCAACCGTTATTTAACATGCAGAATGAAGCAACCTCAAAGATACCATTCTAAGGTTTGAAAGGTCGAGTTTAGTTTGTAATTCTTTAATGACACGTGAATATTGGCAGTAAGCGCGAGCATCTTCACAAAGCTGGAAAGGTTGCTATTTTTGAGGGCAAAACTGGCTACTAATAAAAGCAGAAGCGTTTTCACTAGATGGCTGAATATTCAAACAGACAAAGCAGGCAGGCAATAGGTCCACCAGCAAGCCTCCACTCTACGGAGCCCAGTAAGTGCTCAATGCTTTGAGTGTTGATTGTTTATGCTGCTGGAAGCAATGAGGCTGGGAACATTAATGTGATACGCGTACAAAATAAACACTGAATTGGAACGGAAGGCAAGAACCTATTTTCGCTAAAAGAATAAGACGAACCCAAAATAATAAATGTTTAGAGCCACAGGAAATATTTATTATCAACATTAATTTGTGCTGTGTTTTATTTTTCCATACAACATCACTGCGTAGCTTTCATAGCTGGAAAAAGCTTAAAAAGAATCACTCAGAGCCAAGATGTACACAAATGAAAGTTACTGTAGCATCTGTCCAAGGTACATTCAGTGTTCCTGAGAAACTACCATAGCCGAGTTGAAACTGCAAAATTAGAACACCTCCAGTCAGCAGAACTAGTCTATTACCGCTGCGACAGGAATGTTACTTTACTGCTGTCACCATAGTTAGTTTAATCCCTTCGTACTGGAAAGCGGGATCTCCTCGATGCCAACCGCTTCTCTCCAACGCATCAGCGCGAATTAAGAGGCAGCCCAAGCTCGGCATTTGCAAAAGACAAAGTGAAAAGAGGGGCAAACGCCCTCATAGAATGGTTTCGTCCCGGTTGTAAAGATGCTGGTTTCAAGCTCAGAAGTATCTGCCGT
This sequence comes from Chionis minor, assembly GCA_013398295.1. Classification (NCBI taxonomy): domain Eukaryota; kingdom Metazoa; phylum Chordata; class Aves; order Charadriiformes; family Chionidae; genus Chionis; species Chionis minor. Next base: position 115,332 of record VZSF01003128.1, on the reverse strand, counting down.
TTGTATTGCTGGGCACCGAAGCCCAGCTCTGTGTCAGTTCTAGGCAGCACTGCCACAGCAAGCCACCAGCGTCAGACGCATTAGGAGAAAAATGAACTCGGTTGACCAAGTAGATCATTTTTCCCTCTGTGCTTCGCATAAATCTTATGTCACATACGTACTCCCGAAGCTGAATAATTTTAAAAGGTCAAGAGAGTACCGATACAAGATTATACTTCTAATAGTAAAAGATGTTTATTATTAAAACCTTCGGCTGTTCTAAAAGCAAGATAAATGGCTATTCCTCGCAAATTGTAGTAAGTGCATAAATTCACGTATTTTAGACTACAACTCTGCTTCCTGGTATCATGGTGTGGTATGGCTTTTTACTCCTAAATTGTCATAAAGTGAAGAAAACTATAGCAAGCTGATTACAAATTAGTAATTGTAGCTTGACTGGATGGAAGCAAAACTCTCTGCCCTTTGACTTTTGTTAAGGTATCTTTTTAAAGGACATACCGAAAGCTAATTTCAGCGTTTTTGCTTTAAGCTGCATTTCTTATGGCAAAATAATGAGCGCTTTCCGGTACGCACCATGTAGCCGTGCGGGTTGAAAGCTACACGGCACAAACGAACCCTGTTTCACAGGCCCTGACCCAAAAACGGGGAGGTGGGGATCAGAACCAGCGGTGCATCGCTCCCTCGGGCAAAGCTGACCAGGCTGGGACAGAACACGTCCCCACACGCTGGCTCCTACCCACAGCAGCCCTTTAATGCCAGGGAATGAATACAGGTATAGCAAATTAAGACATTCCTGTAATTCCCAAAGGAACTTCCGCACATGTCTTCTGTGCTGGTGTATATACACATCTCCCAAAAGCAAAAGTTACGGGGTTTTTTAGGACGTCAAGATACAGGGAAGCACGAAGTCACCGTTTATTCTTTCCTCTGACAAAAAAATTCTAAAGGCTATAAAATCCCTACAAATCTAAACACAGTGTAACTGGTCACCTCTTTCTGCCTCCATAATGTCAGCAGATATGTATCTAACCACAGTGTCGTGGAGCCTGTTGTTAGTAACTACCTCTGTCTCTAACATCATAAACTAACCATACTTACGACCACACATCGATATTAGCCCTTTGCCGCTTTGAGGTATCATACAGAAGCACGATTAAGATGGAAGACTCTCTTTTTTTCAAAAAAATATACTCCTTCCACCTAGCACTATTTTCCTATCATCTAAGCCATTCCGTATTTCCAAAAGTCCTGCGCTATAAATAGTTTATTTTATACAAACCATATATTTTCAGAACCCACCAGAATTCCTCTGGTAAAAAAAAATCCAAGCAAACAAACAAAAAACCCCACTGTAAGTAAACAAAGCGTTGCTTTTCCTTTTAGATAGCTCCAAAGCAGACAACCAACTAATCCTAAGGGAGCAATCCCTCAGTACTCCAAAACAAACGCGCCTGCACCCTAGCAAGTGGTTTGAAGGCTCCGCAGCGACAGGAGCGAGGCCGGGAAGGCAGCATGAGAGCAAATGGCTGCAGTTGGGGTGGGGGCAGCTGATGGGCTTTATTGGGGATCCCTCACCCCCCAGGCCAGCACTTTGTGCCACATGGTCTTTTAGCCCATCAGCGGTGGCATTTCACAGAACAAAACACCTGGGAAGCTGAATTTCTATTTGACATTAGTGAAACAAAGTATGTATATTTTGGAATTCCCAACTTTCCCCCTCAATTTACTGCAGCCTGCAGTATACTGTGTCCAGCTCTGGAGTCCTCAACATAGAAAGGACATGGAACTGTTGGAACAGGTCCAGCGAAGGGCCACTAAGATGATTAGAGGGATGGAGCACCTCTCCTATGAGGACAGGCTGAGAGAGCTGGGGCTGTTCAGCCTGGAGAAGAGAAGGCTCTGGGGAGACCTGATAGCAGCCTTTCAGTATCTGAAGGGAGCCTACAGGAGAGCTGGAAAGGGACTCTTTGTCAGGAAGTCTAGTGATAGGACAAGGGGTAATGGTTTTAAATTGGAAGAGGGGAGATTTAGATTAGATATTAGGAAGAAGTTCTTTACTGTGAGGGTGGTGAGGCACTGGAACAGGTTACCCAGGGAAGTTGTGGAGGCCCCATCCCTGGAAGTGTTTAAGGCCAGGCTGGATGGGGCTTTGAGCAACCTGCTGTAGTCAGAGGTGTCCCTGCCCATGGCAGGGGGGTTGGAACTTGATGATCTTTAAGGTCCCTTCCAACTCTAACCATTCTATGATACGCAGCCAAACCCAAAGCTCTGATGACGAGCAGGACTGTGGGTGTTTTTAACCGTTCTAAGAGGGAGGCAGTGACCTTCATGTGCTCATAGAGAAAGCAGCCTCATGCCTGCACCTCCTTCTTGGTCTCCTTGTTTCTGTGGGCAACCTTTTCTTGACGGTTTTTCCACCAGAAAAATGGGAATGAGGTTTTTACCTTTCAACGCTTAACTTGGGAAAAACCACGGCTATTCTTAAAACCAAGTTATTCTGCATGAACCTGTTGTATCCCTGAGATAACTGTAGTTAAGAAGGAGGTTCCCAATACAGTTTCCCTCTAGGACCTAGCAAACACCTTCCTCCGAGAAGCCACTCTGTCCCTTTCACTAGTCCTTCAGAGAGGGCCAGTAACTTCCTAGATAACTTGCTCCCTTCCCACTGCTATATGGCTCTAAAATTACATTTTTTGGCGAAAAAAAAAGTGAAATTTGCATAAACTCTGAAGCATCCACAGTGATTTAAGCGAGTCTGCGTGTCCCTGCCCCAAGCCCTTGGATAGGCCCAGGTGTTGGAAAGGAGCGTTGCGCAGCCGAAGCGCGAGGGCAGGACGCCCGCGCAGGGACGCTCCCGCCGGCGAAGGGGCGGACACAGCCCCCTGCCGGAAAACGCCTCCCTCCTAAACCGAAGCCTTGCGCACGCTCCGCTCAGCACTGCTTCAGCAACACAAGCGTTTCCCGGGGACACACCCGAACGGCACTCAAGTCTCCTCTCCACTACATCCCCCAGACCTTCAAGGGTCGGTACCCGCCCAAAGCGCTGGCCCCAGATCCCACAGCTCACGTTCCCACTGCCAGGAGGGGAGAGGGCACTGGGCCCATCCTGTCCCCAGTGACAGCTGGGACACCCGACAGCCTTCCAATTAAGCCAGTGACACCGGTGCATCCCAGTACCTTTATTTAGGTGAACGGCACAGGTGTCATGGACTTAATTGGAAGATGGCAGGGCTGCACAGCTGTCAGAGGACGTTAATTTGTCCTGTAGCATTTGCATTCCTGGTAGTAAAGACAGAGGAGAGTGAAAGATCCCAGGCTGGCTGTCGCAGCCCGAGCTGAGTTTGTAGGTATGACAATTAAAAAAGGAAAAAGAAGAAAACCAGGCCAAAGCCTCTCCCGTGTCAAGTTCCACTCACAGCCATCTGCTGCCCCATTCGCAAGTACCAAAGCTATCGCGGTTTATGCCAGCTGGTTCTGGGGTCCTCAAGGGGTTTCATGCTGAGAATTGGCTGTGTTCGTGGACCTTGCCATACCTAGGAAAAGTCGTACAGACGGTGGTTCTACACCATTTAGCTGAAGGCTGCACACGAATACCAGCAAAATTCTTACCTGGGGAGCAGCCCTTTTTCAGCACTGCACCGCCCAAAGGAACCCCCTCTGCCTCCCAAAATGGAGGGCATGCAAGCCAGCGTGAAATCCCACATCCTGAACTTCAGTTATCCCACAGCAAAAATTTGTAAAACGAGCATTTGTATGTTTGGAAATACTAATTTGAAATCAAATTGCTTAAGCTGTTTGGATCTGTGTTTTAAATAAAAAACGCAGTCAGAAAACTTAACCCAGTTCAACTTTTTATGAAGAGTCAACCTCCCTCCTTCCTCCTGAAAACTATTTCATAGGGCAGGAAAGTCCAGACCCATCCCACAACGCCTGAACTGGGGGAGGTGCCCCCACTCCCTTAGCAAACTTGGGGCAGACTCACAAGTCCTACCATGCATTTGAAATTCACTCACATTTTTATCTTCAGACGTTTTCCTTCACAATACTGTTTTCATTGCTAACCAAAAAAAAAGTTTCAAAACTTCTCCACACCCCATATTATACAAATGGCAACTTCAAAAAAAAAAAACACTGGAATTGGACAAGAATCCTTCAATTACTTGATTCCAAGTGATTTCGTAGCCACTGCTATGATTTAAATAGGATACCCCAAACATCAGTGCTTAAGATTAGTCTAACTGAGGTCAGTTGCCTGCTCTCCAGGCATAACCTATTTTTGCTTCAGCCTTACAGCATGACAGCGCACAGCTCCCGTTCTAGGGGAACCTGTTTCAGCAAGCATCGCTCCAGCTTCTCTATGCCAGAAGGACAAAATCTCAGTGTATTCCAGGGAGAGGAAAAACTGAAATCTGACCCAATACGCAAAATTATAGAATGGTTTGGGTTGGAAGATCATGGTTGGATAAGGAAGAGCACCTTAAAGATCACCTAGTTCCAACCTCCCTGCTATGGCCAGGGACACCTCCCACTAGACCAGGCTGCTTGAAGCCCCATCCAACTCGGCCTTGAACACTTCCAGGGATGGGGCATCCACAACTCCTCCAGGCAACCTCTTCCAGTGCCTCACCACCCTCACAGTAAAGAATTTCTTCCTAATATCTCATCTAAATCTATGCTCTTTCAATTTAAAACCATGGCTTCTTGTCCTGTCACTAGAGGCCCCGCTAAAAAGCCTCACTCCATCTTTCTTACAGCCCCCTTTAGGTACCAGGAGGCCACAATAAGGTCTCCCCGGAGCCTTCACTTCTCCAGGCTGAACAGCCCCACCTCTCTCAGCCTGTCCTCACAGCAGAGGTATTCCAGCCCTCTGATCAAATCTTACTATAAATTCCACATGGGATTAGCTTTCCCAAATTGAAAATGCTGTCAAGTCGTATTTCACTAAAAATCACTAAAAAACTACAATATTGCAGTGTCATTTTACCTACAGTGTCACTTATAGCATTATTTGTGTTGATCTTAAACTGCATCTGAACATTGCCCAGCAGGGTAATCTCTAACTGGCCACAGACACTTCACTTTACAGGACATATTACTACAGTTCTGTCCAAGAAATACCTAGGAGTATGTTTGAAGAAAGCATTCTCCAAAAAAATTCCACATGCATTTCATTTTTAAAACAATTTCCTACATAATTCAAACAAGTCTGCAAGGGATCAACGTTGTATGCATTATATTGATGTCACCGTGATTGTGCTGCTTAAGCATCCGCACTTTTAGTATTAAAATATTAAACTCCTGCCATGTCAATAGACAGCAGTTTAACGGGAGACTAAATGGCTTCTCATGTTTTGATCAAACAGTAGAAATACTGACATACTGTGGCACAAAATTAGTATAAATAGACTTTATTGAAGTCAGTACCTTTGTACTGAAGCCGAAGATTGTGTCTACATAAGCACAAGTTGTAACATTTCACAACTTCTAAAAGGAATGTCAACAATTACAACGATCATGCATACCATGGTCGATAATCACATTTTTAGAAGCATTTTCAACCATTTCTAAAGAAATGCTTATAACATTGTTATATATAGAACTACTTTCAATAAACTGCAAAACATTGATCAGCTTTTCCAGTATGAGCTACAGTGTCAACACAAAAGGGAGGCATAAATGTTTAATTTATGAAATCAGAATGGAATATTTACTGTAAAGAAAAATTAAAAAGCTTTCAAATAAAGGCCATTATTGAACCAAAGTGAAGAGCACAACTTGAACTTTGAATCCTTTCATCTCTTAAAGCTGTCCTCTGAATAACTTCAGTTCAAAGCATAAATTCAGTACTGTGAGTATTCCTTGGACTGAAGTTTGGCAATGATGCGATCCAACTGTCTCTTTGCTTCACACTGTGGAAAATTGCTCATGTCATAATATTGAGGGGCAATTTTCACCAGCCTGTCAAAAAAGGAAAAGTTTTGTTACTAATACTCAAACTTTAAGATGCATCCTGCAGAAACTCTACAACTGAGGGAAACAAAATTGCCTGTTGAAGATTTTCAGCTTGTTCTGAGACTCCAAGATTAATCAAAGTTTACACACACGTGCGCACACACACATTTAGCTCTCAGTCCATCCTGTGCAAGCGCCCAAGTCGAAAGCAAAAAAGCATCTAGCAAGAAGCTCCTGTTCAGCCGCCCGCCCCTTACGGACCCACACTGCTGCTCCAGCCCGTGCCGCAGCAGCCCACGCAGTCAGAGCTGCTGCCCAATGTCCGAGCCCACACGCCACAGAACTCCACCTAAATAGCAGTTTGTGGAAGAGTACAGTTCAGCCTTAGCTGTTTCAAGCTTAAAAATGTAACCACGGCTGTAGGATCCCACTCCAGGCAATACAGAGCTTGTTCAGAAAAAGATTTCTGAGGAAGGATTCCAACATATATTTTCTATTAAAATACTGCAGGCAATATATATATATGCGCTCTGTTTTCTGACTTCCAAATCTCTAAACTTTCCACACAACAGCACAATTTCAGCAACAGTTGCAGAGCCTCCTGCCTCCCCAAAGCTTACAACTTGGCAGTTTAACTACAACCTTAAAGACGGGCAAGACGATGCAGATCTCTGCTTGTCTGCAGAAGATCAGGTCTCTGATTTCCTTGATATGTACTCTATTGACTAATAAATAGTATGACATAGCAGGTTGTACCAATATTACCACCTCTTTCCTCTGTGCTTTAAGAAAGCACCGCGTCCTGTTCAGATCCTTCCAAAAAATTGCAGACACCTACTGCCAAGAGAGGTCCTACATCTTGAGAACAGAGGGATCTACCAGTATCTCTTAACGTAGCTACACAAGTGGGTGCTAGGACATGTCCCCAAATGTAGCATCTCCAAGCAGATCCTTCCCAACAGTCTTACTAAGTAACTGGTTTTAAGTCAAGCACCTCTCTGTGCACTGCATACATCCCAGCTGTACACACAACTCCCGCAAACAGAAACAAGTATCCACAAAAAAAACCCTTTAGTCATCTGCAACATCTCAAGTCTATGCCATTGCCATTCCCCCAAGCCACTTTAATAACACTAGCTTTGGGAAAAGTGAAATAAATCACCTCGATTTAAAAAAGGAAAAAGAAAACCAAGAGCTTTACGGTAGGTGGTGACTTTTGGCTTACCATTCTGGCTTGATGTCTGTACATGTCCGGATGTAATTCTTTGTTGTAAGGACAAACTCATTATAGAGCACCCATTCTGGTTTATGATCAAGAACAGTGGAGGGATGCAACTGCACCACCTGGTTATCTTTTACTGTTAAGTAATGCCCTGTTCGTTCCAAATGCGCCACCTAAGTAAAAAGACATTATTTCATTACCACAAGCAATTTAGAAATTAAGTGATTTCAACCTGACTTAAATGTTCTAATACAAAAATGTAACATCCCAACTTTCAAACGTCATCTAAATTACGGACATTACGTGACCGCTTCAAGTATGTTTTTTTTATTTTTTTTATAGACACAATCAAGATATCAGATTTTTTGCGAACTGCCATGCTAAGTGTATATTTGAATATACAAGTCAAGCAATATACAAAAGTCATTGTCGCCCAAAAGAGAAGAATCATTATTGAACAAAAGCAATGCAAACAGAAGTACTGGAAGGGAATATCTATTGCATGGGTTTGTAACATCACACCAAGTCAGCTGTGGTCCACTACAGACACCTGCTGCAAGCACCTCACTGCAGTAGCTGCCGAGGGACCGGTAAGCCACCACGTTATCCTCTCGAGTTTTTACTACTGCAGTGTTTCAGCAGTAATTTTACTGACGCACATATTATTCTCCAAATCCTCTCACACAGCGGGCCTGGAAAAAAAATATGTCAGTCCAGTAAGAATGGGAAGTTTAGTATGTCAGAAATAAGAACAGTCTTGTTACAGCAGGAGCTTCAGAGCTAGAAAATGTAGGTTCAGCAACACACTTCTGCGGTGACCTTGGTAAAAATCAATTAACCTCTCTCTGACCAAGCTTCTCGCTCTATGAAAGGGAATAATGCCTACCTTGCTGAGATGCTCTGATATCTACCTCATTAAGATTTGGGAAAGCAGACAGTTATCCTTAGAAGGATATCCTCTGTAAGAACAGTTAATCTAACAGAGCAGGTAACTAAAATTAACCTTTTGATACTGGTAATTCAAGATGACCTCAGTACTTATTTCATTACAAATATATACACACACAAAAATACTGTAAAAAGATTAAGCAGGATGGACAGTGGCTGAAAGATGTCTGAAAGACGTTTTTAATGAGATCATCATTAGCTGCTTTCCTTTATTATAGGCTGTGTACTTCCTTGGTTTTTTAATTCCAAGGTGTATCTCTTATCTTTTTTGCCTAGTCAAAGATAAACTCCATCCATTAGATTAAAATCCCAAGACTTCTAAAGCAATAGCTACCTCAAATTTTAAGTCAGAATATCTCCTTAGTAATAAATTACTTATTGTGAGTGTGCTTCTCATATTTTACAACATGATTATCTAGAACATGTTTTAGGAGTGGAACAAAGTATTTCAATAGTCTGCAAATATCACCCAAGATTTTAGAGATTACACTGCTACTTTATTTCAAGTCTGGGGAGCCAAGAGAAGCTCTTTTAAAAGGAGATTAACAGTGCACTGTCTGTAACTATTAGGCTTAATTTTATCCAACTCAATCCAACGTTTACAAAATTAAATAGCAGCATAGCTGCAAACCAGGCTAGACTAGAAACTTACCTGTCACAGACCTAGCACAATCACAGCACAAATGTTGCTGTGGGATTATGTGTTTGTTGAGGTTTTTTTAAGGAAGTCTTTTTTTTAAATACATTTCATTTTTCAGATAAAAAGTAAAGCATGCATATAAAAATATGCGAGTGCTTTATCTGTTTCTGTTCTTCCTATAAAAGGACAGAACAATTAGCTATTTGTGAAATTGTTAAATTTAACTCAATACAATTTACCTTTAGCACCTCAGTCTCGCTTAGATGTATTAAAATAGTAAAGTCTTATCTAGATAATTTATAATGATGGTGAAGAGTTGTAGTTCTTGTTTACTTTGTATAATTCCGAACTAAGTAAAAAGATTCTGAAATAACTAATTAAGCATACTCGAAGAAAAAGAAATGCTACAGAAAAGTACAGTTAGCTCTTCATTTCCAGGGAAGGACAGGGACTGGAATAACCCCAATTAAGGAAAAAATGTTTCCTTAGAACATAGATATCAGTGATAAGTCACCTTTAAGTGGTTACATACTATTGTGACTTATTTTGATCCTGAGCTAACGTTGAGCTACTTATCCTGTTTAGATGTTTTTATTAAGTATGCTTGTTCGCACACAGACTGGTAAAGAATTTCAGGTTTGGCAATTAATGGCAATGCTCTATCATGAAATAGGCACAGTGAAGCTGCGGCTCCACGGCCAGCAGTGATGATCTGTCAGCTACTACGTTTTCCTGCTCCCTCCTGGCCTGAGCAGCTTCAGCACAGCTGACAGAGCCAATTCTCCTTCTCTGAAGGTGCGAACGGTTTGCCAGATCACCACACTCAAAGAATTTAGCATGGGCTCAGGCAAGCACCAAGGTTGACAGAAGGGAGTGAACAAGGAGAGGGAGGAGGCAGCATATACACTGATGCTCCTTGAACCCCTGGCATGCAACCAGCTCCATTGCCTGTAAAACACAGTGTAGTGGTGGTCGGGCCAGATGTCCTCCAGAGCACCCTTCCAACCTCAACCGTCCTGTGATTCTGGCACGTTTTTCAGAGTAAAAAACACATGAGCTGCCAGAGAAACCAGAGGATCATAAAAAGCACATCTATGAAATAGGCTCATTTTTCAGTGAGTAGTTGTAGCAAGCAAGACACTAGGGAACACACTTTAACCCCAAGGTCATCAAGGAACATGTCATATATTAGTAGAAAATATTTGTGAGTTAGGCTACCTGAACAAAGAACAGGGCTGTAAAAGGAGGGAAAAGCTATTAACACTATTGACTACAGGTCGTAAGGAGCTACGCAGGGATCATGAAGAGCCAAGCCAGCACACGCATCTCTGCAACAGGTGACTCTGCAGAGCGAGAAAGCCCTCCCGCTGATCATTTAGGGACAATTATAACGCTTTTGTCAATGTGACAAATCCATGTGGAAACAATGGCCACCATGGCACACACCACCATAGCAAAAGGCTTTAAGTTCTCATAACAGAGGTTGCAAGGATGTCACAATTTTACTAAGAATGACACCCCCTCCTCTGAAATTTTAAGTGTGCTTGTGCTTATTTATTATCTATCACATCATTGAACCTAGAGGGCCCAACCAGGGGTTTTTACTCAAATGTCAAACACTGTAAATCCAACTGCACTTAAAAGGGCAAAAGCAGGAATAGTACCACAGGATCAGGAACAGTACCACAAGATTCAATGTTTTTTAGATTTAAGACCACAAATTTTGGCAGGCTAGTCTTGACAGACAATTTAGAGAAATGATTGTAGCTTGTCTGTCTTTTAAAAAAAGGAATGCTAGCATACACTAAAGGAGCAATGTCATCTGCTTGGATTTCTGCTTGCAGAGCATGCAACAGTGTTTCTGAAGCTATTAAAAAAGTTTTAAATTGTTCTTCTGGATTCCTAAAAAGCAAAATGAATACCATTAAATGCACTGGTGACCACCTTCATATAATAGGTTTATTTTATTACCATTCTATTCTTGTAGAAGCCCAATTATGTAAAGACTTCAAAATACATGTCATTCTATACACAAAATAGCACCAAAGACTGAGTGGCAGCAACAATGAGATTTTAATTAGTGGACCAATCACCTGACCTCTAGCTTCCTGTATAGCTACAGGCCATTTAATTTCATCCTCTGTAGAGACCCTGATGTAGCCAGTGTTTGACTAAGCCATGTCTTCCAAAAAAGGTTCCAAGCTTGATTTGAAGACACAAGACAGTGGTAGGACTTTGTTCCACCTTTTAATTCTAACTTAAATTTTCAACTGTCAATTCTTGTTCTGTCTTCCCTACTAGACTGGAAATACAATGATAAAAACCTCAGTTCAAGAAAAGAAAAAAAAATCGCTGGGAAAAGTGATTCATCTTTAAGATACTCTGGCATTCGCTTGCCTTTTCCAATTCAGTTTTAACAGTTTCCTTAGCTTACTTCCTGTAGTATAATAATTTTTTGCTTAGCCTTTACCACACAGTTATTTCAGCTACACGTCTATTAACAATTTACAAGTGATAAGCTCAGCTTTCCTGCTTCTGTTGAGTAAATAATCATCTATACCTAGTTCTTGAGTTTTGTTGCCAAATTCCAATTGTGCTTAAGTTGTACAATTTTCCAGTCCCTCTCACTCCTTAAGACAGGATACATCTAGCACTAACATATGGAGAAAGCAGTACTTCTACGATGTATTTTATCTGCAATGAGCAGTTTTTCTGCAAATCAGAATCACTGCTTGCAGTGATTCTGCAAGCATCACTCTTGCTCTATTTTATATATATTTCACATATTCTGATGTGCGATACAGAAATAGTGAAAAAAGCCAGTAGAAGTTTTCCATTGTAAAAGCTAGAAGAAACCAGGGGCATAGCACAAAGGCTTTGTAAGACATGTAACTTCCTGTCAGTATCTATCCTCCCAGAAGTTTTTCTACACACAGAATTGTTGGCAGTTTTAAACTACTTTACTATTCCCTTTGCTTGTCTACAGCAGATTCAGTGGAATTCAAGTTTTTATTTACATATGAAGGGTAAAGAAATGATTTGTCACCAGCAGAAATTCCACATTTATCAGTCACTGATGCACAGCTGAAGGCAGGCAAATTTATAGTGCTTAGTACTAATGACATAATTAGTACTATTGCAATAGTTAATAAAGGCCTGCAACATCTGACACCAACCACAGGTCTTGATTAGTACAGAAATTTCTACAGTAAAATTTTATGATTATTTTTAGGACACTAAGCAATTACCAAAATAGAAAACAATGCAGTCAATGAGAAATATTTTAGGACAATGGCTGCTTCTGTTCTTTCTACTTCACACTGTGTTTTTAAACTTAAAAAGTTTGAAGAATCAACTTCTGCCATGTGTTGCCCATGGACCTTAGTACCTTCCATGCAGAGACCATCTACGGTATATGCACACACTTTGTGAGTGCTCAGACTTGGAATTCCATGTAAGTTCTGTACTAAGAGGACAGAGAATGACTTACGCATTTCATTAGTCCAGTTTTCTGAACAAGAGCCCCCAAATGCCAGAGCCTGAATATCTGCTCAGACAGGGTACAGTGTGCATACAGACTACACCAAGTAATTCGGCTGCTGGTAATATCTCTTTTGAATATTTATAAGTTTGTGTAAGTATTTGTAAGTGTTCTACTGAAGGTTACTCAGAACAATGTGGAACTCATAAGAGAAGGTTCAGAGTCAAGGTCAAATAGTTATCACACTATCAGGGAGGTTAAAGAGTGAAAGCAACTCAAAATAAAATTGACTCAAACACGTCAAAGGAAAATAGAAATCGCTGAAACGGCTTTGAGTCCAAATGCCTTCAACAGGTCTACCATAGCGGTCTCTTGATTCAACCCAAAAATTCAACTAGGCGTTCTGGGTGAGGGCATTGGTAAACAACCTATTGACTATGGAAGCCCAAGGAGACTTCTGGAAATGCTTTCATTTTCATCTGTGTGAGCTTACTACTTTACTCACAGCAAAAGTATGAAGTCAGATCTCCAACTCCTGATCAGCAGAAATCAAAAAGCTATCTACACCAACAGTGCACTTCCACATCCATGGCAGGAAAACATCTGAGGAAGTTTCACTCTTGAGTAACATAAAACAAACTTGACAGTGCACAGACTTCCAAGGGCACGACCTCCTATAGGTCCAAGCAAATGAAGGAAGCCATAGGGTGCTCTGCTAAAGAAGAGTGCAACTGCGGCCATCAGAGCTGCCTCAGCCAGCTGGGGCTCAAAAGAATTGAAGGTGTAGGTGGGATTGTGTACCCAAGCATCCCCCAAGAAAGGTGAAGTAAATCAAATGCAACAACACCTTGACTAGCCTCCTTGTCTGAAGGGTTAGATCAAGATGGTCTTTAGAACCATTTTAATATTTAAAAAACAGCCAACAGCCTTAATCTTCCATTCGTGTTACGATGAAATGCAGTTGCTGACATTGATATTCCTGTACTCTGAAAATCCAGAAACACTTTTCTCCTACAGCCTCGCTGGCTGGCTTAGCCCTGGGGAAGGCACCGTTTCCTTGGACGGGAGTTTAATCATACATGGTACCCAAGCCTGTGCCCCAGTCAGGACGTGCCAGGTACGTGCCTTTCGAGCTGCTTGCCTTCCTAAGCTGCACAGCGCTGGCCAACGGTTCGCTTTTCAACTGGACAGCTTTTACGCTCAACTACCACAAGAGCACAGCTCAAGTGAAAAATGAGGAAATGCCACAGGCTCTGGTTGGCCTCCTAAGGGTAACAAGGTTGTGTTCTCCAGAAGTGAGATATTAGGCTCTAGCAGAGACATTGCTGAGATGAGTCAGAATGCACGTTTGCTAGGAAAAACATTATCACAGCAGTCTAGAGTCAATGAGAACGAAGAGTCACTCCCATTACAGGTTCTGTACTCCTGGGCCTGCAGGAGCCAAAGGGTCTCTTCCAAGCCCAGTGATGAACGCTGAAGAGAAAAAACACAGCACAAAGGGACTATGCCAAAAAAAAAAACACCCAAAAAAAAGAGAAAAAATATGCAGCCTGCATTCTAGCTTGGAGGCACGCTTAACATGAAATGCAAAGCATCCAGGAGGAGCAGTGGAGACTGGCTTCCATACCATCCTGGTCCCAGAGGACCAGCATACATCTTGACATTACAGACCTGTGCCAGTAATTCACATAATTTAAAAGTCAAATACGACTATGAAAAAGTATGCAAAAGAAAATACTTCTATAAGGATTAAATATTATTAATATTTACATACAGCTATACTTACTCTGCATCAGAGTACAATTTAAAAACTACATATTCTGCAGTTGCTTTGAAATGTTTTATGAAGTTAATTCCTCTGCTATTCTGAAGTTAGTGGTCAATTCCTGACTGGTCATGCCAGAAACAGTATTTTGATACTAGTAAGATTGCCTGCAACTTCTCTTCCAAATAAGATTTGACTAAGGAATGTACTACTTGAGTAACAACTAAGCAACCTGACAAAGACTAAGTGGTAATATAGTCATATATAATTTAAGTAATATGCATGAAGTTTTGTTCAGTTATGATACTAACATTAAAAGCTACGTAAACACTGAATTACGTTTCCTACAGGAACACACACATACCTGCATGAAATACCCAGTAACTAATGCCTTTCTTATGTTGATATAATAGTCTCGGCTGGTAAAGTCCGTGCTTCTACGAGGCAAATTAAATCTATCCATGATTCGTGACAGCTGTTGGCGTACATTGTCTGCAGACATCAGGGACCTGTAGTTAATGAAGTTGTCATAACACCACTGAACTGACTCATGATCTGCAACATTAAAAACATGAATCAAAACTGAGTATTTTGTCCAATTAGAACAAGTAAATAAAACAGCAACTAACCAATTGATCAGTCAGATGAACCAGAAAAAATATCCATAAACTTGCATAAAATGACAGCAGCTCTTAGTTTAATCAGTTGATTCTTGCATTAGATAAATTGCCCAAATCGTATTCTATTCAGGAAGCACGTGGTCAGGAAAAAAGCAAATTAGCTTCCCCCCCCCACCCTCACCAACAGAATATACACACAATCACTGATGTTTTACTGAAATACCACACCAATAGATTTCACACATTTAAAAAAATAATGAAAAAGTCACACCCTACAACTAGAAAAATCATCTTCCAAACTGCAGTGTAAAACATAACTGAACATAGGGAACACCGCACAATGTTTAACTGTAGTGTGCAGTGAACACAAGAAAATTGTTCTTAATTATAATGTATTTGAGAAACCAAACCCTCCTTCAATTAAGCATTCAAGTAACAGTTAAGAGCTATACAGACTGCTGTAGTATTATAATAAAGCGTGACGCACCTCACAGCAGTTTAAATAAACCCAGGTGACTGGTAAAATACAGAGTCAGTAACAGAACTCCGTACTTTTAAGTTACTACTACTACTGTTGATAGCTCTAATAAAAAAAATAATGTTAAGACAGCAAGCCTAGGCCATTCTACCACGATAAAAACCTGCAAGTTTAGCAACAAGAAACCCAGTTTTCCCTACCAACTATTACTTTTCAAGAGATTCTAATATTTGTCAGTTTAATAACCAAAAAAACCTAGCCTTAACAAAATTTAAAACTTGAAGTATCTTTTGTACAGAGAGACTATTCTTAATTTCCACTTAAAAGAAGGATGATTATATAATTGGAGGAAAGTTGAAGTTGTTTCTGTGCTTTATCTTACAGGATATATTTAAAATAAAGTAAGTGCTAAAGCTCTTGTAGAATCGTATTTGAAGTACCATAGCGTATTACTTTGCGCATTTTAGATGACCCAGAAGTGTTTTATACTGTTCTAGATACAAACAGCAGCAGCATTTTGTCTTCTGATCCTGAAGCCCAGAAATCCTACTAAATTTCAGAGTGGAACTGAACAAAGTATTATCTTCCAAATAATTCCATCCTGCAGTAACCTGAGCATGAAAGCAGTGGCTTCCAGAAACATGCACACACAAAATGTCTGCAAGACATACTGGATGCTGTTAAGTAAAAAGCCAAGAGAAAAAACAGATGTCTCCAATTCACAAGTATTTAGCAGAACTAAGTTTCTCAGCTACTGTTTTAAGCCATTTTGAATACTTTGCTTCGGACTTTTACTCTGAAGATACCCTTATTTTAGACTGACACATGATACAGAGCCAGAATGTTTCAATGCAAAATTTCTTGATCAAAGCTGCACCAAGTTGCGAGGTTTTTTTACTCAGGGCAAGACTGTTGCTTTTTTGCTTGCTTACAGGAAAATGCAACTGGAGCAACTGATTTAACCTGGTTGGCAGTTAAGAGCAATCTTTTTACTTACCACCAGGATAAGTCACTGTTAAAAAAAAAAAATGTACCATTTATGTAGTCATTTTGCAAGAGAACTCCTGGCTTGACCTGTTCATTCCCATCTTTTTCAAATTGCTAAAATATACTTCGGCTATGCTAAAGAGGACCGTATGTTTTCCCTAAAATCCATACAGAGAAATGAGGTAAATGAAATAAATTTATCCTATGGCTCTAAGTTACTTCCTGTTGATGCATCACCCCTTTGCTTCGCAATCCATCCCAAGGCCTTATTACAGAATTCCCCCAAGGCCTTATTACAGAATTCCTAACTATATTTAAAAGTTAGGATTGGAAAGCTTTTGGTTCTAGGAACATATCCTTCTCCAAATTCAGAGTATTTTCTGCACTGCTCTCCCTGAAAAATTACTAAGTAATTATGCAATTTTTCTATAATTAATGTCAGATAACAAACTTCCAATATTTCTTAATTATAGGAGCGCT
Organism: Chionis minor; assembly: GCA_013398295.1. Classification (NCBI taxonomy): domain Eukaryota; kingdom Metazoa; phylum Chordata; class Aves; order Charadriiformes; family Chionidae; genus Chionis; species Chionis minor. The sequence goes on along the minus strand of VZSF01003128.1, from coordinate 98,759 downwards.
TACTTCCTTCTGTCCAAGGTTACCCAGCATTGATTTAAAAGCCTGGCTTGTCTCCATACTCATCAGTTTATTATATGATCTCTTGGCTAGTTTTTTGGTTTTGTTTCCTCCCTAAAGGGAAAGTAGCATTTAAATAGCTCTTTAACACACTTCAGAAAAAAAAAAACCCAAAAATATTTAAAATTACAACAGAATGGCTCAAAACCCACGCCCAATGCTTTCAACTGTCTTTGCAATCCAGGAACGAAAGCCGACAGGGCAGGGTATTATAAATTTTGCTAGAACAGGTGTGCACTTACTTTGTTTGAAAGCATGGTAGACATTCAGCAACGTCAAATGATCTCCATCTATGTGGGCAAACCTCATCTTGGCTTCATCTGCTGCTTTCTTTGCTTCCGTGGGGCGAACAAAACACTGTGGGACTAAACAAGGTTGGTATGGGCCCAACACAAACGCCCATATCGATGAGTCACGCATTCACAGATAGAGGAACAAGGCCTAGCTAGGTCAGTTCACAGAGCATAGGGCAGGGCAGGATGGCCTCCAACTGCATCTTGGACTGTTTACTACCTTGATTTGGTACATCAACACCTAACCACATCTGTAAGACAAGAGGGTTTCAAAGCTACAGAGTACCTGATTATTTTAATAGAACTACATATAGGCATCAAAATCTCTAGTCTGAAGGCCATCAAGATTGCCTACGTATACTGAAGGCTAAACAGATCTTAGTTCAAGATCCAGTGCTGATAGCTCTACCAGGAGCTAGTACCCCATGTAACAAAACACTTGAATCGCAAATTTGCTTTCTCAGAAAAAAGTCTCTACAGACAGAGCGAAGAAGATAGTTCTGAAGATGTACTGCACTAGCACAGTCTAAACAAACATGAGTTTTATCACAAGTCTGCTACCAGACAGAACACCAGTAAAGTCAAGTCCTCCTCCCCAGATGGTATTGTTATCAGCACTGGTATACAGAAACATGTGAATGAAGGTATTAATAAGTCTAAAGGTTGTGATGGTAGCGGTAGTGGTGGAAGGTTAAACCGTCCTCTGGCACGACTTGAAATAAAAATTAAAAAAATTAAAAAATAAATTGCAGTATGATGAGCTTTCTCTATTGTTATATTCTCTTACATAAATCTGACTTGGTCTGACTTGAATCCAAAAATTGTGGTTTAATATTCCCTTTCCAAAAACAGACTACCGGAGACCACAAATAGCACTGCAGCCAACTTAATTCACAGTCTGTCAACATTCTTAGAGGTTTGTAATATTGATACAGATTCACAAGACATTGAAAGTAGTTATAAGAGATCTTCACTTTATAGAGATCTAACAGAGCAAAAAGAAAAAAATCAGTTTTAAGTAGATGTAATTTTTAAGATGTTAAATTTCAATAAAATTAATGCTAAGTAAGATGCCACCAATCCTGTATCTTTTCCCAGCTGCTTGCTACTACATTAGTATTCTCATAACTGAAGCCCACCAATCTCAGGAGATTTGCATCTCATCTGCCCCTAACAGATGAGGTCCTTTTTGTGGAGTGTTATGTGGTTTTACATTATTTTATTCTTAAATTCCCATAAAAGCCCCCAAACACTAAATCTCAAAAATACGCTGAGTTGAATACTAGAGGGAACTTGAGAAAAGAAAAAAAACCACACACACTGCAATAGTGAATCACATAGCAACAAATCAAGAAAGACCAATACATTAAAGAAAATGGAAATGCAGGGTCAAAATAGACACCCTGTATTTTGGGTCCTGCGCTTGGAAACAGAGGTAATATAAAGTATATTCTCATTACAAACTCACACTACTAAAAGCAAATTCAAAATTATTCTACCATTGGCTTAACTCACTGTTTTGAATAAGTAATAGCACTTCCTGCCCCACAGCAAGTCACCACGACTCTTATAAAATGAAGGACAATCATTTAATCTGCTAATTTATTCAATGCTATTCTCTGCCCTTTTCTGGTACCTAGTTTTCCATTCAGTCCAAACTATTAATACATGGATTGCCACCCAGAGCCTGATCTGCATATGGACTTAAGGCATCGTAAGATACAGTCATGCCACTGGTTTAAAAGAGTGCTTGCTTTGGGAAATAGTCCTTACAAATATTAGGACTATGAGGGTTTTCTAAGAGCAGAATTTTAGTTACAACCCATACATTAAGCAGCTTCAATCCTTCCGTTTTTTTTCCCCTCTCCCCAAAAAAACTCATTTATCATGACATTAATTGTGCCTTGAAACAAAAAGTATCATGGTCTGGGAAAAGGTAAATAGAAAAAGGAGCAAGATAAATCAGTTGAAGACCACAGACAAAAATACTAGACTTCCTGTTCTGTAGTAAAGACTGGGAGGAAAGGGGGGAAGGGAAGAGAAAGACAGGCACCAACCTACCACCACCTCCGCAATTAAGCTCTACTATTTAATGAAAAAAATTATTACGATTCTGCCCTGCCCATCTGCTCTGAGTCTGAACAATCATAACTCTGCAACAAACATTTTTAGCTTGTTCTTAAAAACTTTCATATAAATACACTGTAAGACTAAACTGAAGCAACAGTTACACTTAGCCAAAACATTTTTTTTTTCCTTTTTCATTTTTTTTCCTCTATTCAAACAAGTTAAGCATGTAACCAGTAAACCTGGCATTGTGAAGAGCCTGGTAAAAGAGCACGCTCAAAAGACAAAAGAGTAGTTATGAGTAACAACATCCCCCTTTTCATAATAGACTAAATCTTGCCACTTGTCCTATAACTACTAACTATAAAATGAAGTCAGTTCTAAATAACTGGGAAATGAAATACAAGGCTTGCTTGATAGCATTTTCCTCCCATCAAGCTCTCTCGACAAGCAGCTCTGCTCTGATGCAGTGCTAGTCACATAACACAGCAGCAAAGTACAGCTGTGCACACAAATTAATTCTTATAAATATACATCCTCCCCCAAAGTTTCTTTCTTCCCTTGAAAAGAACAACTGTTCTTCAGCTTTGCCACTTAATGACTGAAAAAACATATCATCATTTCATCTACAAGTTTATGGTTTAATATAAGTTACACTGTAATCCTCTTGGAAATACTGGGATTTATCAAAGTGCAGAAGAATGCACAATACAAAATAGATTTCACTGTCTTAAAAACAGAGTGGTTGAGCTGACGATTCTGGTCTTGACTATGAGCCTAAAAAAGAAGGTTCTGTTGAACTGGCCTGATTTTCCCCCCCTCTATCAACTCAAATATATAGACATATTTAACTGAAGTTAGGAGCAAACAGTTTGACCATTTTATACAGGTTAATTTCCTTAACATTACTATTTGTTAGGTTCAAGGTCTCCATGTAAACCCCTAATGACCGATTAGACCCCTATATGAAGTTTTTTTTAAAAAAAAATATTCTGATTTTATTAGAAATATTTATATTGTTTACTTTTTTGATGTGGAAAACTCAAATTTTCCCCAAACTGAAGATCTGCATTTTGTTTAGTATCTCTTTCCCTGCTATTACCTGACAACATGGCAGTAATAGATAGGACCTCATTAGAACAGTTGTAGTCACAACTTGCAATAACCATTTTAGCCAGTTGCGGGTCCAATGGAAATTCAGCCATCATAGATCCCAACTCAGTCAAGTCTCCATCATCATTTAAAGCAGCCAGATAATTCAAAAGCTCTAAGGCTCTCATCAGAGTTTCAGGAGCTGAAAGAAAGAAATATTTAGGTAGGCACATTGATCAAACTGCTCTAAATAAGCAAAAAAATAAGGAAGCACAAACTAATACAAGACATCTTATTTTTCATTCTCCATTCAATTGACTTCCAAACACAAAATTGTTACCAAATTCAGTTATATACATCTAGACATGAATAAATGGCCAGGAGTGGGGGTGGAATCACTTATTTAGTAGAGCTCTTAACTGGATCGAAAGCTTGAAGATTTGAAGATTACTGCTTTTCAAAATTCAGACAGCAGTGGCATTGTGTATCGTAGCAATATCATTTACCTCCCAATGCACTGATGCGTGTTCCCTTGTTCCATACAAAACAGATCAACAGTCCTAAAATCTCAGCAATATAAACTTTAGATATCTGTAGTCTTTTACAAATCTGAGGCTGTAAGCATGTTCTCTTAATCGTGCATTCCTCATAGTGAGTGTATATTACACCGACAAAGAAAAACAGAAGGAAATCCAAAAGCCTTCCTGCTACACTATCGTGCATGCTGCACAGCACAAAGAATGCACTTGTTCTGTACTGCTATTTAAAAGCTTAAAGATTATAAATTATATTTTTATTTTAAGGGGAAAAAACCAACCAACTGATGTATTTATATATGGCTGCTGTATTTTAATTAGCAATATAACCCAGTTATTTTTAAAGCATATATGAACATTTAACACCGTCAGAAGGGAGATATACATTAACTTCTATAGTTTGAGACAAAAACATGTATTCAGCTTTATGTAAATAAAAATCAGCTAATGTTTTTACAGTTAACTGATGCACAATTAGAACGTGTAATCAAGGTGATAAGTAAAAAAAACACCTCATCAAGTAATAGATATTTCTAATGCCCACAATTTTGTCTTATCCTCTGCAGGTAAGGGGGCATTTAGGAGATTCTTCATTTCAATTAAAAGTTAGGCAGACAGAAACATAAAAAGCTTGCTTTGGTAAGACACAAAGCACTAAGTTTCAGGATAAATAAAAGACATTCCTTACAGATTACAATAAAAACAGTGAAAAAACATGAGAAAATTTATCCCATGTTGTTGTTATATAAAACATTTCCCAAAATAAAGATCTCAGAAGTCAAAACGTAACACTTAGAGTACAAGAGATAAAACAGAAATAGATACCTGGAGGATCCATAAAATCAAAGTGCACCAAATCATCTATACCAAGCTTCTTGAGCTGCAATACTACAGATCCTAAGTTAGACCTCAAAATTTCAGGGTACGTGTTGTCCTGGGGTAGAGGGAGAAGAAAAAAAAAAAAGAAAATTCAGAACACTTGTTCTTCCAAATGCTACTACACAAGCATTCAAATTCTGATTATGTTTGGTAGCATGGCACTCGACTGCCTGTATTGATCAGACATTCTTATACATGCAATCTAAAAAAAGTTCTCTTACCTGCATTTCAGTTTTGTAAGCCTTCTCTGTATAAAGCCTGAAGCATTTGCCTGGCCTGGTACGACCAGCACGGCCAGCTCGCTGTTGAGCGGAAGCTTTACTAATCGCAGTCACCAAGAGAGACTCCACTCTGATACGAGGGTTGTATACCTATTTGAAAGTGGAATCAGAGTAGGAAAAAAGGAAAAGAATGAAAACCACTCATGGATAAGACAATTATCTAAAAGACCCATAAAGACTGCTTTAAACTTATTTTAAAACACAGCTTCTGACTAGGAAATCACAAGTTGTACATATCTGAAAGGAAAAAAAAAAATTGGCTACAAATGCCTTTGGATCAGTGACGGAAAGCTTCAAATACAACTGACTACAGAACAGCATTTACTTTTTATTCATTTGTTCTCAACAACTCCTGCCAGGCTCCCTGTCCTCCTTAAATGCATGTATTTTTAGATAAGATTTTCATGGCAGAAGGAATGTATCAAATTTATTCTAGAGAGTGCTAAACACACTCTTGATGCTCAAATAATTCCATGGGGGGGGAAAAAAAAAGCTTTCTTAATACAATTACAAGGTTGAATAATCATATTCTAGAGGTCAGAAAAATCTAACACTAAGGTTGAACACAACTGTGAAAAATCAGACTCATGAAAAAGGAAGACAGTACTTCAAGCATATATGCAGGCTGTCACAGTACAAAATATATGCTGGAGTTTACTGTAAAATTTCCATAGCAGTCATACATAAACAGCAGCCTTGCCAACTCGAGAGGGCTCATGAAAAAGAATATACTGAAAAACAAAACAAAACAACCCTCATAGTAGTCGGATAGTAGTTTCAGTTGATGTTCTTTGCTCCATGTCTTAACATCCTCCTGGTGTGAATATGTATAAAACAGGTACAAAAACTTTTTTGTATTACAGAATGTATTCGTACAGTGTAAGAATTACTTGCGAAAAAACTTCAGCCTAAATAGTGATCAAAACTGGTGTATGAAGATGCATTGGCTGTACTCACATTCTGCTCTAACTCTCATTTTGCACAAGTTTAAAAGGCTGTCAAGGTGTATGAGCATTAAAGGAAAAGCCTAAGAAATCAAGTTACAAGGAGCAGTTATACTTAGTGAAGAAACTACATGAAGATTAAGAGATTTGTGTTGCATTCTTTCTTCAGTTATTGGGTTGACTGTAGGCAAACTACTTCAGTTGCTCTGAACATCTCATGATGTTCCACAACACACAATACAACTTCAGGACAACGTTCAAGGCTCCAACAGTACATGATAAATACTGACAAGAAATAGTACCACCCTAGGTATCATTTCTGTCTTCTCATTTTAGTCCTGGAGTTTTCTACACTAACACAACTTAAAAGGTGGCTTCTAGCACCATTTTTATTTACTTCCATATGATTTCTTGGTTTTACTTGAGCATTCTCAAGCACAGACACACAGTACAAAACCACCCTTCTTAAAGCATCTAGGAAATTCATATTCCAGGCCTAACTCTCAACATCCTTGCATTCCCATTTTTTGTAAATAAAATTCTTCTCCACTACACTGTTTTGGACTGCTCTAGATAGCTAAAGTTTGCAGACTGAGTGCAAACCTACTATAAGTTAAAAACAAAACAAAAATATAAGAACCAAGGTCAAGATTTCAAGTGGGACAAGACCTATCAGTGTTTACAAAGGGAAGAGTTACCTAAGTAAACCAGATTCCAGTATCTTTCCTATTATAAAGAGAAAAATTAAGTACTATTTACCTTCTGTTTTGCAAAGCCAGGATCTATCACAAACACAACGCCATCTATTGTTAATGATGTCTCAGCAATATTGGTGGACACAACAACCTGTCAAAAAATAAGACAGTAAACGTAACTACTTTGTCCTGAAGGTGAAGAACTCCGAGTCTGTCTCTGCACCAAGAATTTTCAGCAAACCTTCCTTAACTTCATCAATAACTACCAGAGCTGTGCTCCAACACTTTTACAGGATTATCTGAAATCAGTCAGATGAGCTGTCATTGAAATCAGAGCAATTTTTGTCCACTGTTTCTGTTCCCCTATTTATCTATTAACAATGTAACAAATGTTAGTTTTGAGAAAAAGAAACAGAAGAGCAAATATTTTACTTACAGAACTGCTATTAAATTTTTTTCTCATGTCTCTGCTAGAAACCGACTTACACTGGATCCCTTTAACATCATCTGTTACTTCCACCTTTTATCTTTTTTTAAAGCCTAAACAGGGCAAACTGACTAAATAATATCAAACCAAAGGTTATATAACTGTACCAGCACAGTATGTTCTTTTACTTTGCTTGGAATAAAGCAGTTATCAATACATTCCAGCTAAAATCCTGAAGAACATACATTTAATTTCAACTTTGTGTCTTTTTCAGATATTCAAACATATTTACATGTTTTTAAGATTACATTCTTAAGTTTCCATAAACTTTCTGAAGGTTAAGCCTCATACCAAGATTAAAGCAAAGGTGATATCCAAGTTGTGAAGCTTGATCCACCATCATTTTAATTTTATGTCCAGAGATGCAACGTAACGGTCTGTAGATATCACTAGCTCTTATCCCAATAGTGACCACCTTAAATCACGTTATTAGCAAGTTTAATCAGCTACCTCAGAAAAGATCCAAAACCCATTCAGCACTTCATCAAAACTACTTCCCTTTCACCTCTTAATTTCAGAGTGTTCTGTCTTTATTGTTTTCAGTTTAGCAATTAGCATTTGAGAGACCCCTAGCAATTTGTTCAGGGTTACAATGAAGCCAGTGGCTGGACTAGACTGATAATCCCGATGATGATTTCTCTTCCTTCTGGCTGACCGTTTTGCCAGTCAGCTACTTATTACTCTCAGCCTGACTTTTCTTAAGCAGACTTAAAGTCTAAGCTTCCTCAAATGCTACTACATACTGAAAACAACACTACAAAAAGTGTTGGAAAAGGAAAAAATTTTGAAATTAATTTGTAACTATGGTGTTCCACTCTGAAACTATGTGCTACTTAGAACTCCTCAAACAAACAAAAACACACCGGTACACCTTTCATTCACAAGTAACCTGCACAGATTAGTCAGAAATAAAAGCCACAAACATCAATGCAATTAAGTGCTGACACGAAAGCACTACATGTTTTCATAAAAGATTTGCAAGTCATTAAATATGCAAATTAAACTAGCACTCCCATGTTAAAAGGCCAGTTGATCCACATCAGCTCAGTGTTACAGAGTGTACCTTATGTAAAGTCTCAGCTTTTTCCGTATCTCCTAACATACAGCAGCATCCACACCCAGAATGTTCAAATATCAATTAGAGAGCAGCGTCGAAAGGGTTTGGTTCTGCTGTTTATCACCAATCTCTATTTGGACACTTCAATACCAATAACTCAATACTGTTAGTATGCTTCGTCCACAAAGGTCCAGCAATTTAACTTGTACTTGAATTTACCTAACTTATACTTGAATCGCGCAGAGCTTTCCAGAGTAAGATCGAAAAAACAGTTATTTGCACAGGGGATTCTGTCGTATGTACTGATCTTATATGTTAATGTCACATTGCTTAAAAACCACAGCTAATGAATGTAAAACCAAGAAACTTAGGAAAAAAAATCCAACTTGTGGAAATTACTCCACATCTTTAAAGCCTAAATCAAAGCACAAAGTTACTTGGAAATTAAACAAATGAAATTAGCGCAAAACTACATAAAATAGATTGTAGCTAACCAGCTTTAACTGATGTTTTGCAGTTACCAAAATCATTACATTAAAAATGTTTTTAAATACCAGATTAAGTTTGATACACCAAAGTTTTAGAGATTAATTTAAACAAGTTACTTTGAATATTAAAATATACGTAGTATCTCCATATAAAAACCTATCTATATTGCATATGTATTAACTAGTAATGCTTAAGGTCTCCTGAAACAGAAAATAGACGCAGTTTGGAAAGAAGGGCTAAGATAGGAAAGTGGAATAGAAAGGCTCCTTCAAGTCATCTTCCTCCACAGTATAAAGGAAATACTCTGATGAACTGTAACTAGTAAAAACATTTTATCATCTTTAATCTTAAGATTTCTTACAATAACAGCTGTTCTTGCCTAGCACATCCAAGAGGACAAAAAAACTGTCAAGTTACCAAGCTGTACCAGTTACTAGCTGTTACCATCACTACTATTGCAAGATGCCACACGACTTCCAATATCTTACTTTTCCTTCACAAAGCTGAAGCACAGTAGATACTTATTCAGATACTGCCAGCACCTCACTTAGTTTTGATGACCATTAAAAGCCTTTGAAATAATTCAGACCTCCTGCTAGCTCTCTCTCCTTGGCAGTTCTAAAAACTAGGTTCAACCCCTGCAGGAGACTGTGAAAGCAGACATTTTTTAAGATAGTGGAGACACAGCAACACGTGGTCCTACTTTACATATCACAATCACTAAGACTAACTGAAACTAAAACATTTAAACAAGTTTACAACACACACTTTCACTCACTGATAGCTTTTTTTTTTATGGAGATACAAAGCAAAACACAGAAGCCAGAACATTTCAGCCGAAGCATGCAAAGAGGAAAGCAATCTTTTGTTAGGGGAAACAGAAAAAAAAAAATCCCCACAAAACAAAAACCACACAACACAAAAACCCAAAACACCATAATGACTTTATAGGGCTGACTCTGTTGCTTGTGTATTTTGTGCCTGCTTTTGCCTCCAGTTGGTATCTTTCCAGCATGGCAATTTTTCTTGTAGTAAAATAGCTGCTGCACTGAGACTGTATTCCTCTCAGACACCAGCACTGGCTTTGTCAGCTCAACATAATGAAAACTACACACTGCATCTGTTATCCTCTCATCAAGAAAACCAGAAACTGCCTATTTTGAAGTGCACAGTTTTAAACATGAATGAAAATTTAATGAAATACACAGCTATCACTTGTTCATCACAGAAAAGCAATTTCATTCATTTAAGTCATTTGCTAATACAATCTTGTTGCAGCATTAGTCTCATGGTTTCAGACTGAAAGCTTTCTGCAATCAACTTCAATAGGAAAAAGAGGATCATTTCACTAAATTTATTAAGTGATTTATTCTTCCAGAAGACTAGAAAGTTGTCACTATTATTCTACATGCATTGTACTGCACAAAAAAGCAAATAATCACGGAACAAACCCTGCCTAGAGCAGACAGTACGATTCGGCTTTGACCTTCAAAATCTTAACTTTGTGATCACTACAGTTTCACGTAGCTTTAGCTTAACTTCAGGAAGGTCTATTAAGATTCTTTCCAAATGCTCAGTTTTAAAGAAATAACCACTTATTTTCCAGTGTGGTTTATGTGAGCATTCAGGAATTGAACTATTAATTTGATGAACACCATTCGCTAGTGCCATTTCAAGTTTTCCAGTTTCTCAAGCCCTCTGCCCAAATGAAACCATCTCAATTCCTTCCTTCCTTACTACAGGAAACATAAGCCTCTAACTTCAACGTACTTGTCTTAACTTGCACCTTCTCATACGACTTGAGAAACAGAGAAAACCTGCCCGATAACGTCCCTTGAAGAGACAGTTCATTTTGTTTCCAAAAAAAGTATGTCTCAGAATAATAACTTAGGGGAAAAAAGAAAATCCCATCCCTCCATGTAAAATTCAGTATTTAATCTGACTTCTCATATTTCTCATACAACAGTCAATTTCAATCAATTCAGCCTTACAGATGGAAGCCAGAATTTAGAATCGCACTGATAAACCAAGTTACCTTAAAAAATTTTCATGTAATAAAAACCTTCTACTCATTGCTGTCCAAATATATTTAAAACAGCTGAAACTCTTATTTAATTGCCTGCACAACTGTGACTAGCTAGTTACTGAATAGCATACTAAAACAGCATACTATTTACCTTTCTTCCTATTGCTCCATTTTGTTTTTTTGGTGGGGGAGGTTCAAAAATCCTCTGCTGTTGCTGCGGAGGAAGGGTGGAATACAATGGAATGATTTTGATGTCACCAACTTCAGGGCCTAAATCATCAATTTCACGTTTTATCCTCTTGCAGGCTTCATCAATCTCCTGCAAAACAAAAATACTGGTTAAAACAGAACTCCATGAAAAAGGCACCACATTTTATTTTAGAGTGCCTTATGACAGTTAAATTAAGTCTACATCCCGAAGAACTATTACAATAAAAAAATAATTTAAAAAAAATCAAGGTGCTTACTGAACTTGCAATTGAATTTCCACATTACTTCAAGATGCTTCAGCTTCTATAACTTTAATGAACAGCCTAATTTGCATTCAACATCCTTTTTCTTTTAGTCATGTTTCCTAATTAATTCCCTACAAATTGTACTAAAATTGAAATCTCTCACCCTGGAATATTAAACTGCACTCATGACCTTTTCAATTTTCACAATCTAAAAGAAATTGATGTGCAAGATAGTTAAAATAAGCCAATTAAGCTTTAATGTCACATATCACTAATGCAATTATATGGAAGATTTGCTTCATTGTACCTAATGAGAACAAACACCTTTACAGTATAAACATGGATGCTCAAAACCAAACCTCTCAATCCAGCACTTCAGATTTTACTTTAAAATTAACTGACATCCCATTTAAGCTTAAGAAAACTCAGTAAAATACCCTCAAGATTAAAGATTTTTCATGCCTTTTTACCCTAGTATTTTCTACAGTATTTGCTCGCTTATTTTCTGACCAGCTTACCATACAAAAAAGTTCACCACAGCTCAATCATCTATAATTCCATTTCATTTTAAAACAACTTTTAAGTCAGCTATGTGACCTGTAGTTATGACGACATTTAATGAAAATTAAAGTGCATAGAAATTTAGGTTAATGAATAACACATTTCATTAACTTCAACTTAAAAATTACAACAGAGCCTCGACTGGTATGACCATGAGGCACACTTCCCAACTCTTGAAGCACTGGTGGGAGAATGAAGTCATCATGATGAGAAGCGATAGGCAACAGCAAAACACAGCTACAACGTGCTCCAAGAAAAGAGGCCAGACCTCCCGTAGCACAAATAATTCACCAGCCTGAAGCTGAAGTGATGCTTAAGACCCTCAAGCAAATATACAGAACAGGTTAACCTAAAGGCTCTATAAAATTACTGCTTTGAACTGTAATTAGAAAAACAAAACCAAAGTCCTTTTTTAGAAACCAGAAATTCAGATAGATTCTGGAACAAATCTGGGTCTTTTTCATTTTTTCCCCTCAAAGAGACTTGTAAGTTTTCAGCACAACTGTATTGAGTACATTTTAAAGAAGCACAGACAATACAATACTCATGTTCTGTATTGATCAGCATACATAATTAATGTAAGCATGGCAAAAGGAAGGCTCTTCCTCTTTAATGTCAAAGAGCCCTTTAATAGTAAGCCTAATGCTTTCTGGCATTATCTTGCCAATTTGAACGAAGTGCAGATATTTATAAAAAAGCCTTTTAAACAAAGGTGCATTTTGCCAACAAATCCAACATACCCTTCATAAAATGTAAGAGGCATACAAGACACTGAGCCGGAATGCCCCCTACTGGTTTATTAACAGAGAATTAATTTCTTTACACAAATGTCAATAACTGGTGTTCTGTTGATAAACCCCTTTAAGTTCTGTAATAGTCTAAGTGAAAACACCTAACTTAATTTTGACAGATTGTACACAGTAGCTCAGTAAGTTAATACTTTAACAATGGTGTTTACGCGAAAAGACAACACGTAAACAGTTGACTAACTAGGCAGCAACACCTCCTCTCAAACTCACACACAAAGTCTTGACAATACGGCCTGTTAAATACGCAATACAAAATTAGATTGTTATCTCTCCCCCCCAAAAAAAATTCTCCCAATCCAAATGCTAAAACAAAAATACAGCACAGACCTTCGTTCCCGATCTGAAGGTCACTACACTGTTTCATGGAATTTGAGCAGATTACACTGTATAATTGGGAAAGTTCTGATACTGGACAGGATGCTTAATCTTCAGCAGTAACAACTAAAGACTCCAGGACAGTTTTATACTTAAGATATAGTAAAATACAAGCAAGCACTGATAAATGAAAGCACTACACTTTTCAGACCACATGTGTTCACAGCCACCTATCATCTTTCAGGACAGATAAAAAGTGTCACTTCTCCCAAGAGTTTCCTAATGCAGTTTCAAAGCATTCCTAATCAGGACTCATTAAAATACTTCAAAACAGAGATGACAAGCGCATATATAACCATTAGTCTCTGCAGATTTGCAGAGGTAACTATAGACCTCATCATGAACTGCTGAAAGACGGATGCAAGTCACCAAGAGCCACTGCCACTCATCTAAAGACAGTAAAAGAGAATTCTTTAGTACTGAATTGTTTTAATTAAACAAAAAAAAAAAAGGAAAAGAACAGAAAAAAGGGTTGTTTCCTTTTATTTACCACCCTGGCAGAAAACCACATCTCTACCCCAACTGCCCTCCAATTCCAGCAGACATCTAAAACTGGTATCTCAAAGTACACAATCTAGAAGATACTACACATATTTGCAGTAAGAATAATGTGAAAGTATTTAAGGATTCATTTAGGCGTTAAAGATTCATTTGTAACACACAAAAACATTTCAGTCTGGAGATATAAGAGATACAGTTGAAGGCACAATCCTAAGTTTAATACTCCAAAGATCCAGCAAGTCTAATTCAATAGTCCTGACCTACTCAAGTATGAAAGGCTTTTAAAAAAAAGCCCAAAAAACAAGCAAGCCCACACATTTAAATATTTGCATACCATCTACTCCAAATCCACTACAAAACTCTTTGAAGAGGGGTTATCTCCATCAACCCAAACATAAGAGGTTTTTATTCTTGGAGGGAAAAGAGGAAAGGTAGAGCGAACTCATCTTGCATTTAGATTATGCCTAAAATACTCCACAGAGCCCTGACTATCCCACTGACTACCTGAGACAGCCGAAACCAGGGTACCAGAAGCAGGGACAGACACAAAGGAGCCACAGCTACTGAGAGGGAAACAGCAACCAGACCACAAGAAGAGCAGAGGTTCAGTGTTCGCTAAAATGCTCATTTATCTCAAGCTGCCCGTGCCACATACACTCAACATATCTATACTTCACAACATCTAGTCACCAGAATTTTCCCAGACAGTCTATTACGTAAAGTTCCCCAAAACTTATTGCTTGATCTAATGAAAACGAATTAACAATATATGTACAGTATCTGTAGTTCAACTACAACACTATGGAAACCAGAATCAAGTAGCAGTTAAGAGCTCCATATTAGTATGCTTTGATTATTAATATGGAGTCCTCAACATTCTTGTACACACTCAACAGCATAAGCAATTCTCCTTGGAAAAGCTCTAAGACAGACAAGAACTAGCAAAGAGAAAATATTTCTTGTTATGGATGTAAAAGTCATCAAGGGGGTAATGGGGTGGTGAATATTTTTCAAGCAGAAAAAACAAAAGTCATCTAGACATCCAAGTGAGAGAGTCAACAATTTGTATTTTGTACCCAGAGAAATAAAGATAGTTTACAAGAGGAAAAAAACCCACAGTAACCAGGAAAATATTTTAAAACAAGATTATTAAATTTAATGAAAATGGTATTCCTTCCAAGAGCTCGGTGTGATTAAGGCTGGTTCTACACACAATCCCAAGCAGGCTGCTTGGTTTTCCAACAACTGGTCAACAACAGGCAGTATTTAGAATGCCTGTCAAATTAGGTGGATTTCACGAGCTTAAGTATCCAAAAGCAGTTTTGAGACACAAAAACGTTTCAGGATTTCAAAAGGAACTTCCATTGTGCCAGAAATTTCAGCAAGCCTTAAGTTTGTATGGGAACCGATACTTAGCAGTGTCTTGTTTAGAAAAGAAAGCGAGAACAGGGTGCACAGTTTCCCCTCTCATATATTAGAAACAGTAGTGGAGCTATCTACATTTCCACATAACAGTAAGTAGGTTACTTATGCCTCCTGAATCTGGCAGGATTTTTACTCTGTCTTAACCCACTTTTCCAAAGAAAAGGCAGGCTGATGACTAGTGCCTAGAAAAAACCCCTTGGATGCAGTATTTTTTATTCCTCTCACTGAACCCATGTTTTTGTGCAGCTTGAAATGCAAAGATCCACCAGACCAGAGGGAAATTGAGTTTGAAGCGTTTTGACAAAAGGAGTTCTGGATTCTCAGAATGCCAGGATTGCTGCTTATATTTGATTTTAGCATCCTCACGACGGAGACAGCAACGCCTGCTATTCATATCAAGCTCACAAGAAGTCAAAAGAAAGCATGGTGCTTTCTTTTGGTTTTCCCTTCTCATGGCAGATCAATACATCTACAAGTGAAATAAGTAGTTATATTAAATCATTCAAGCTGACACAGAGCAGAACTTCTGCTCCAGGTCCACTAAGATAACTTCATCTAAGCGTGAATAAATACACATACAAGTACTCAAAAGCCAAACCAGCAGTCCTGAGTCACACCCACCCACGAACAGCGTTAAATACTACAGTAACAGTACACAAAGTACACACACACTTTGAAAGAGGTCACACATCTTACAGTTTCAACAAAGAAAACTAAAAAGATATAGTTGCTTTTCAGGCATAAGTGAAGTGAATTGCTTTGAGCTGTGGTAAAAATTAAATACTACAAAGTACTTTTTACCATTCAGTGAAATAGACATTCAAATGTCACCTGGAGATATTTCACAGCTAAAACTGCTGGACTGTAACTCTTTGTATAATGAGTATTGAACGCTGCTGTCTGGTCAACAGCCTTTCACCCCTTTACAACTGTTAAAACTAGGCACAGAAAGCTCTAGCTGCAGGTTAGTTTCTTCAATGCTCAAGATAGTCTTTTCAAAGTCTGCCCCTTTGTCTTCCATCTCTCTCTCATCCCGGCCAGTACTGCTCCCATCCCTCATCCCCGAAAAACCATTTCATCTAGAATAAGATACAGAGGGTAGAGTTGAATTCATAGCCCTCTTATTTGTAAAACTAAATCCTTTTTTCTTCTATCACCATAACAGTGCTAAAGTTTCCTTTTTATCCCTCATTGCAGAAAGTAAACATAAAGCATTCCATGTTGTTCAAAGGACAGCATGGGAAGGGGACAACAGAAAGGTCTCCTGTTGTTGCTGGTTCTTTAAGCTGATAGAAACCATCTGGGAAGACACGATGAAAAGCTGTCAGCATTTGAAACTAAGAGGGACAGAACCCGTAGTTGTCCTATGGCTTAACTTCAAGAGTACCACTCACAGGACTAGTGCTTAAATGCCACCCAATTCTGCCCTCCGTTCTCTTTGATTTGCATAAGTAAACACTAACAAGACAGAAAACACGAACAGGACTTAGTATTATTAAGGAATATTTGGCAATACTATCTTTTTTCCTAAAAAGATGTCACTTTTGAAAGTCTTATCACAGAAAAGCTTCTAGGTGTGACTTTTAAAGATGATCTGTGCCAGTTTAATTTAGAAACACATTGGTTCCTCGGGCTCTGTGTCAGAACACACAGTTAAGAAAGAGACTCAGAAAAACACAAACCACAAACCAGTACCTCCCCAGCTGCGCCCAACACCATACTTCCACTGCTGAAGTTTAGCACTCACTACTCCAATACTATTACAATACTACTCCAATACTAATACAATATTCCCCAGCTCTGCAGCAAAAACTAAGGTTTAGAACATATCATTAGCAGTTCACCTAAAAGGAGCTATACAAAATTAACCACATGCTTATCATGCACACCGCTTTCTTTATGCGCTGTTGAAAATAGTTTTTATTACACTATTCAAACTGAAGGTTCAGTAGAAATTCACTTTATTTCTCTCCCCGATGGTATTTCTGCAGTAAAGAGTGAGGTGCTCACACTGAAAGATTACTATTAGCCAGAACAGAAAAAGAAAAGAATTATAGGAGCAGTTGCATGTATCATTGAGTTAGTGCACCACATCTCTAAGAAGCAAGTTTGTGCTGAACAAACACTGTCAAGAGTCTTATATAAAGAAGTTCCATTGAATGGTAGTCAAAAAACCCAAACATAAAAAGAAACCCAGGAAGACTAGCAGCAACGAAGTTACCGAGTTGCTCCCGCTAAGCTAACAATCCAATAACCTGAATTCCTTTCCCTTTTGTTTGTGTGCAGGACCCATCCACACTGCCACCGATGAGGCTTGAAATTACGCTGATACTCAACAACAGTTGCCAAATGACTGACCACAAGTTACCTTGAGCCGCCAAAGTACTTCAAGTGCCAACATTCATTCTGGCTCCCAGGCCAAACCGGTATATGTAAATATTCATTTAACTTGCTGGTCAGACTCCACTCAGTCTTAAGATCTAAACTGTATCCCAGTATCTTTAGAAAAACTGTTTCTACAGCAAGATGTTGACTAGTGATGTCATTTTAAGCACATTTACTGGAACAATTCAAGCACTTGGCATGCAAAACAATTCAATGATTTTGTAAACACAGTCCTTGGGAACATTATTTCAAAAACTCTTTCCTCAGTTGACTCTGTATGTGGAGCGCATACAAAGAATCTCATGAGGCAAGCAAAACTTCAGGACCACTGCAGTTAGAGCCTACTTTAAACTTTTTTTAAATAGGAGATGACAGTCTTATCTACAGCAGATCAGCTGTTACACTAGACACAGTTAGATTTAGCTTCACCTTGGATAAATGAGTCAAGTAGACATAACTGTTAAACCCTAAATGAAACTAATGCCCAAAAAAAAGTATATGGCAACTTTACATTGTGTAAAATGACTACACAGGAAAAAGACTAAATGCATGAATAAAAAAGGACTTTTCCAAACCACAAGTAGTCAGACACCTTAATCTTCCTCCTCCTAAGGTCCTGTCACAAACAGGGACACTGCCAGCCACATCTGGCTTTGATGACACAAACCTTCTAGAAATTTTCTCCTTGTCCTTAAAGCTGCATGGAACTTCACTCATTTCCCTTTCTTCCTCCAGGAATTAAAGTAAACTGCTACAACAGTTTAGGTCCACAACTGGCCCTGTGAACTAGAAATGCTCTAAATACAAATTCAGAAACAAAAATTTGTTGAATGACCTGCTCAGACAAAAATGTTGTCCATGGAACAAGTCAACACTTAACCATAACTGAGAAGTGCTCTGTCAACAAGTCAAAGCTGAACTTGTCTCAGCGCAATTCCTATATTCAGATTCTTTTTGACCTGGTCTATTTGAAATATTTAGCATTGACATCTCAAATGATTAAGGAGAAAAAATAAAAGATTTCCAACATTATTTCCCAACTCCTCAATCCTTTCTAGGTGAGGCTAAACAAGACACAACTGGTGTTCACTGCAGCCCAGTACACTTGCTGCCTTGACCTCATCCAGTCACTACCATTGAGACTAAAAAAAGCTGCCAATTTTGACTTCAATTTCCTAGTAAGAAAGTCTCTCCTACTTCCTTTCAGAGTTCCGGTGCTCAACCAGCACTGTGTGATAAGAAAAGTGTACCTTTAAAATAAATCCTCATTTACAAAACATTCTACCGAAACCTCAAAAATACTTTGCAACTCTTTTCTACACCAACACCAGTTTTACTAACATCACATTTTAAACCTTTCTGGAACACTGACACAACTTCACAGCAATATTTTCCAGTATATTTAGCTACAATCAAGAACAGTGCAGATCTGTACTTCAAATCTCCAGATGCAGCCTGGATTCTTCCTCCTAAATGTGTAATGATGCATTTAGCTATATGGAAAAAAGGGTACTGGGGTGGCAGAGAACACACTTTGCATTCCTAAGTGCCTAGGTTACCAAAGTAAGGCGGATCTACACAGTTTCTGTGTCATTATTTCTGCCTCCCGCACCCCAAAAGTTTCACCTGTAAGGATTTTACACCTACTCTCAGATTACTCATCTTAATAGAGCATGAAATCTAATACTGTTTCAGCAGAACTCCAGTAGACAATAAACCAGAAATGTGCAGGTGAGCCAATCTCCAGACATTTAAAGTTTAACAAATGTGTATCTACACAACTAGACCACCATATTTGTAATTTCAATGACTGAGAACAAGTTTGACAAAACCTATTGCCTGAGAAAGACATGTTGACTGAAATGCAATTATACTATTTCCTTGTGAACAGAATTCCCTGTCAAGAGTTTCCAGTTTTGCCTGTGACTGACATCAGGCAACCTGGCTTACAGTTACCCAGGTTATCTCCAGTTACACCTTTTTTGAATATTGGCATGAAACATTAACATTATTTCCATCTTCTGGAATCTCCCTGATACACCAAGCTTTGTTCTTAAAAAAATCAACAGATGAGCTCTCCTTCTTACAGGGATTGTGAGATACAAGTCCTGCTTCAAAGTGTTTATTCCTAATAAATGTTGTTTTTAAAACATCCTCTTTTGTTACTAATGGACTGAAAAGCAGTTCATGCAACATAATCATGGACTTCTGCTCCTTTCAGTATTCATGAAGGAAGTTTTTATTGAACGCTTATTTCTGCATCATTAACAACAATTTTATCTTCATCTAGTAATGGGCTTATACAATTAAGATTCCACTGATTTCCAAATGTATTTAAACTTTTTTTTTTATTTTTAGGCCTGACAACACAGCATCTTCCCTACTATCTCCAGGTTCCATCATCAACTTCATGTCTTAACTAATCTGTACTAATTAACTGCTATCCATTTTACTGCCCATATAAAATTACTTAAAGTTCAGTGGGAAGCAAAGGCAGTAGCTAGTAAGGACCCTCATTCTGCCTTAGACCACTGCAATCACTCCTCACCTGAAGCCTCTAACTCTCAAGAGAGTTCCCACTTGCACGGTTTCACCTAGAGCACCTTCCCTTTATGACACTTCATTTGGCTTTGTAAATGCATCTTTCTGAGAAGAAAAATCAAATCATTCTGCACCCAGTTCATATCATTTTCCAGAATCCAGAAGAACTACAAATCATTTCTGCCCAGCAAAAATCAATGGCCGGGCTTGAGCTATTAAGCTTACTGAACCCAAACCACATAGTGGTAGCAGTACCTAGAGCACACTTTCCAGTTCTTGACATTACAGCAGGTCCCACCACTTTAGAGTCAACAGTAGCAGCACATAGATCTTACAATGAGGATCAAAACCAGGCCTCAACAGAGGCCCCAAAACATCATGAATCAAAATGGATATAAACCTTCAAAGCTTCTCTACAGAAGGTAAACCAGACTTCAACATCATGCTAACCAGCTAAATTCAGACTAGCTCCAGGCAGAGCTGCTCCAGTGCCCTTGAACAGTAGCGTCCATGGATACATGAACTGGAGAACCCTAGACAGAACAGAGGATGGTGACCCACCAGTGCAAGTTTTAATACAGGCAATACAGTGATATTGTTAGATACATTTATGTGTAATTAATACACGTCCATATGTACTGGCATATGTGCATGACTTCATGAAAAAGTTGTTTATAATACATTATGTCCTGCAAATTAAGCCAGCGGAGGTCAAAGAACTTGTTCATACAATAGAACAGAATACCTCTGTAGCACTGGTTGGTACTGGGCCAGTTGGGTCTAGAGCTATTTGCCAAACATGAGCGGTTCTCTGAGCTGGTAACACCCAACGGCGGCCAGCTGGCCCTCCCACCCCCTCCCCAACTGTTAGAACAAATTTAGAGCAATACATAGCAACTGAGGTAGCAAGGCCATAATTTATAATTGATAATAGGAGGACAAGTATTTGTTCTTCATGAAAGGTTAAAGACCAGCCTGATTCAGCATCCTGGTAAGAAAACAAAATCTGCTGTAACAGCAGGGACAGCAGCATTCCTTTCTGTTGCCACTGGTTCATTCAGCTGCTGGCAACAGTTTCCACTAATTTTCACATTACCTGCCAGTAGTCTGAACTAGAACTTCCAACTAAAACCAAACAGGCAGGTGTCAAAGCCACAACTGTTAAAGTATTATTCCCTACCTGTACTTTATCTGACAGCAATACTCCAAACAAAGAAGGGCCAGAATACCTGCTTTTACAGTGATAGTCATTGTTTTTGTTTTGTAAGGGAGGAGATGACCTGGCAGTGGGCATTTAAATCAAAAAAGTGTATTAAAACTCATCTAAGAGGCAACACATCTTCATGACTGGCAAACCTAGTCAAGAAGCCTGTGTACCTTTAGCATCACAAGTACCATCTTCTCCCCCTTGGCATAGTTAAGACTGTGTATGCTTGAAGACACAGAGTTGCTCCACATCCTTTGAAGGGTATTTCTTCAAAAGGAGTGACTGCATGAAGAATGAGTCAGAAAAACATTTTTGCTAGCTGCATTTCTCCCCCTACTAAAAATAATAATTTCAGGTTGACCCAGACAAGTAAACTTTCATAACGCCTATGGGTTTTTTTAACCTCTTCTCCATCTCAGTCTAATTGGGACACTCAAAAGAGCTTCAAAGCAACAGATCAGGACCTATAAAAACTGTAACACCCAGTTTATGTCAAGCAAAGGATGTAAGATTTACAGAAAATCCTCGCTTCCTGATGTAGTTTAAGTGTTTTTGTACAATCGTCTTTTGCAAGGCATTGAGTTCATTTCTGAGACATAACTCCCAGTCTTTGTGGTACAGAAAGACTACAACCTAATACTCAAAGCTGTTCACAAAAAACAAAACCCAAATATTTTTATTAAAACTAGTACTGACAGCGAAGTAGCTGAACGAAAGTGTTATTCTTCAGCTAAGTTGTACAACACACATCCAGAAGTGCACAGAACTTCATTTTCAGTTAAAACATGGATACTACCAGGGAGCCAGAATTTTTGAGTTCACATCAGTACAAAACTAGTGTTCCTACTCTGGGTTTATTTTAGAAGCATGTAAGATGGGAATCTTCATTTCAGAGAGGGCTTGCACAGCATACGCATATTAGACATACATGCAATGACTAAGGACCTGAAGGGTATGGCAGGTAGAAAAACCCAGGTCATTCCAATGATAAATCAGAAAAGGAAACTCAACATTTCAGTCTACACAAGCCACTTAAAACAGTTATGGTCTAGAACATAGGATTAAAACAAACAAAAAAAAAGAATAAAGTACCTCCTGTCCAGTAAGAAAGAGTAAGAGATCTCCTTCCTCTTCTTCACACATGTGAATCTGGATCACTGTTCGAATGGCAGCCTCAAGGTAGTCCCTTTCTGGTTCTGGAGTATAGAATATCTCCACCGGATGGGTGCGACCCGGGATAGTTAGAAGAGGACAGTTATCAAAATAGATCTGAAACTTGCCAGCATCTAAAGTAGCACTCATAACTATAACCTGTAGGTTTCAAGGACAAAAAAAAAGTTACTCCAAAGGTTAACATGAATTTGTGCAGTGATATGCATAGAACATGTAATAGCAAAAAACTAACCTCAACTCTTGACTGTGATTTAAGCATGCATTTATCACCCAAATATAGCACCCTTGTTAGGAAGGTCCAAAAAATTCCTCGTCAAATACAGAAAGGTTAAGCTACAATTATGTTGTTTCTAGTATTTTCTGCAAACTGCATTAAAAATTTCCTAAGGTTATCTTTCCAACACAGATTATCATTAAATCAAAAACCAGTTGATCTACTTCAGTTGATTATAAAAATCAGCTAATGGTAAGCACACAGATACCTTCTTTGATATGCCTACAACCAGAAAGGAGATGCTGTTGGGCTTCATCATTACTGACCTTCAAATCAGATCTTTGTCTTACAACCTCCTTCAAAACTCCCATCAAAATATCAGTAGCCAGTGTTCTCTCATGGGCCTCGTCAAGAATTATAACACCATAGCGCTCCAGCAAAGGATCATTCATTGCTTCACGGAGTAACATACCATCAGTCATATACCTGAACATAAGCAATTTCAAGACAAATTTTATTTAATAAGTCTGATACAGAACTCTTTTCTGTTATCATTCACTAGGTTGCTTGAACTAAGCATTTAATCAACTTTTTTTAAAATAGAAACGTCAGTAAACTATTTCCAACAAGCTAACAAGCTTATTTTAAGTTTTCAAATAGAAACTACTGCAGAGTGTAAGTGAAATCTGGGACTGGGGGGGAAGCTTAAAGAAAAAGGTGGGAAAACACGGTCTAGAAGCATTTGTAACTAGTTTGTGGACTACTACTGGCAGACTTTCAGGTCTACAATTGAGACAGGAAAAGAAAAGGGAAAAAAATCCTCTGAAATTCTAGAAATAATATTTCTGCAATTGTTTCTCCTCTTTTCTGTTTGTAAATCATTTGTTCCCTTTTTGCTTTCACTTTTGGCTCTTCTGTCTCAGTTAAATTCCTTTTTACACATTAACTTTATTCCCAGCCTTCAACTACTTGTATGAGCAAAATAGAAGACATCTTTTGATAGCAAAGCACTTTTCCTTGAACCACACTATGTGGAATCCTTTTCAACTGAGCATTTTGAATGCCATCTTAAAACGACGTATTAAGCAGGCCTGGTTCCACCTACACAGCACAGGAATCTAGAACAGTCGGCAACTGAAACATTATGAATTTTGTTTCCCAGAATCAGGTGTGGGCCAGTTTCGGAACTTTGTAGTAGTTCTCATTAATGAAGTCAGTCACTGAACTTCACCAGAATCAGCCCAGGCAGGAACGCACCACAGGAAAAGGTCAGCTGAATGCATAATATGGGAAGAAACTGAATGCTGAAGGGCTTTACTCTGAATAGCACCTTAGTCACAAAAACACTTCTTCAGATCACCCTCTTATTTATGGATCATTTAAAATTAGTTTCCATAGGGTGCAGTGATTTCTTAAGGAGCATCGACTCATTTTAAATCCTACTCAAACCCCACACCCCAGGTTTCTTTCAGTTCATGCTACGGCTCCCGTCTTTCTTTTCCACTCAGAAAGAGCCTGTCCAAAGATTCCCTCCCCTCCTCACTTACTCCTTTCATAACCCTGCTCACACCAGACATTACCCTGCAACTCCCCGTACCTCCAAGTAGGCAGTGTCATACTTTGACCCAACAGTGGCCATACTTACTTCAAAATGGTTTTCGCGCTACTGCAGTCTTCAAATCGAATCGAGTACCCAACCTCCTGGCCCAGCATGACATCCATCTCATCAGCAACCCGCTGCGCCACGCTCATTGCGGCTACTCTCCTAGGCTGGGTACATGCTACTCCCCTCTTTGGTCCGGGTAACGAGCGCATGTAGTCAACACACCACTGAGGGATCTGTCAAGAATAAAATTCAGTTTTTAACACACTTCAAATAGCCAGATGTAATCTGTAGCCTTTCTATCATATCAAATAAAGCTACTTATAGTTCCACTGAGATGCCAACTGCATGCACAAGAATATCCAAAGTGTGAGAGTAGACAGACTAGTTAGTTGGACCCAGTGTCACTCACATTAAGCGTGTACATAACTATCTTTGAAGTTATCAAGGAAATACATAGGTTCACAGTATGTTCAGACATTTACCAGCCAGCAAGCTCCAAAGCAACCAAAATTAAAGTTAACACTCAGAATTTTGAGATCCATAGCACAGTTCATTGTTTTAAGTTTGACAATAAGCAAATTAATACTTTGTGGCTTTAAAAAGTAATGCTTATTAATACATTAAGCAAGAAGAAGCATCTTAGTGATATAAAAATAGTCTCAGCCAGGAATCATGACAAATAAAATGAACAAATAATTAGTCATGTCCATTTCATTCTTTTGAAATTTTATCAACTAGACATGGAACTCCTATGTTTTACTTCCTAGGTTAGCACTCATTTCACAGTCAGCAGTTTTCTGCTCCTGTTAGACATCTGAAAACAGTAAGAATCACCCAAAATAAGAAGCTTCATTCAGAAGAATTTCTAGGGTCAGTAACAGTTTGATGAAAATGGACTATTATTCTTAACATGCTCTCAGTGTGACATTTTATGAGGCAACATCTCCAAGCACAACTAGTTACAAGTCTACAGATCAAATAAAATCCACCCAGTAATTGCTTTTCAAGTATTCTTAAAAGCTCATATTTACAGAGGGGAAAAAAAATGTTTATACTTTGCACCAATGCAGAAATACAATGCAATTTAAACCAGGAAAATTTTTCTTGCAGAATACCATGTCCACAGCAAAATGGATGTAAGTGACCACTAAAGCATGCCCACAAGCATTTGTTGTAATGAAAAATTTATTTTTTTAAATGAACATAATTCCATTGTAAATTAAAAAAAAACAAACACACAAAGCAAACAAAAAAAAATCCCAAACAAGAAAGCAAAGACTATCAAAATACAACAGGAGACTACTAGACTGCTGAGAAGAAAAGAACTCAAATTTCTGAAACCTCTATTCAACACTAAAAATAACAGCAGTTCTTGAACACTGATAGCATGTACTTGAAACCCTATCTTGTAACATACACACTCCTCTAACATGCAGTGCAGAGAAAGGAATTTGTTTCCCAAGATACTAATAAAAACTCAACTCTAAACATATTAGGTGAAGCTTCTTGACTTTAAACAGACCAAGTCCTGAAATAAACTTTAAAACAGCTGGTCTGTCGGGCTACAGTAGCACGAAATAAAAAAAATTTAAAGTGTTTTTCCAGTAAACAGCAAAACCTACAGTACTGGTGTCAAATGAAAGGGCTACACAGACTTCAATGAGTTAAGGTGATTTAGATGACCACCAGAATACTTTTCGTGTTCACCTTTAAGAGACAGGAGGAAACACTAGGAAAAAGGATTGCGCCATACTACATTTTCTACTTCAGTCATGACTGGGAATATACTGATCAATTCTTATCATCTGGTTCTTATAAAACATAAAATGTGAACTCAACTCCAGTAACACAAAAAACACTATCAATCACCAAAACCTTTGGCTTTCCTTAAAAAAAGGCCATTTTATCAACACCAAAAGCATGAGGAATAGCTTTAGTCAGCACCCCTTAACCTTATGGACTTCCTCAGTTAAGAGATTTTCAAATATAACCTCCATAAAAAACACGAGGAGATAGGACCTAAACATACAGCGGCCTCTCAGATCAAAGATAAATGCACTGAGGGCTGTTAAAGACTACTCCAAAGCCAAAGGAAAGTCATGTTTTTAAAAGGGATGCAGGGCAAGAGAGGAAAAAGCACCATCCTTCTGGCTTTTCTGAGCCACTTTAATTTACTGAAAACTCTCCCTGGTAAAAGTTATATGGTAGAATTCTCAGAATTTTAATTAGTTGAAGAGGTGTCAGACTTTTACCCATATCAATTCTCTTGTGAACTGCAAGGACAGGAGGAGATTAAGCTATACTCAGAATCACCTTGCTTCTGAACTTCACCTGCCAAGAAAACTTGCTGACAAAGTGGCATCCCTTCTGTTATGTCAACAAACATCCTACTTTTTATATTTAAGGCTCTCAAGTGAAAGAAAGCAGAAGCTACTCAACTATTCCATCTACTGAAGAAATTTAAATTATTACACCAGCACCACATATAATCCCACATTTAAAAGGGAACACACGTTGCAATTACAGCAAGTACTTAACCTCTTTCTAAAAGAAATCCAGCACGCTCATTCCATCACTAAGCATATTCTGAGAGCCTTTAAAGAAAACAGTCAACTTAGACTGTTAAGTTTAAATTACAAATCAAGCCATTGCAAATACTGAAGACGAAAATTAATGGTCTTGGCTTCTAATATACTTACTCAGTGCTTTGGGATTAAGTCTATGTGAAACAAGACTTCGAGAAAAGTTTTATCTCCTGCCACTTTCATTGTCAAAGCCAGGCATTTCCAAACCCGGGTGCTCAACAAGACTCAAGGGAAAATGCGCACATAATAATCAGGAAGGGACCTGACAGGCAGCAGCTCACTCTCAAAAATATTATCTACTCCTACACAGCCTTCTGCTGTGGCCGTGAAAGGGAAGATAACCATTTGGAAAGAACAATTCCTTATATATTTCAAATAATGCCAACTTTGTATCAATAAAAGCAAGCATAGATGTACACCTTCAGTTTGAGCATTAGAGGGTTTCTTAACCACAGATAATTATTTTTCTTGCTCTGATCAATGAATGTAAGAAGAAAAACAACCACTCCCAACTGGTTTTAAGACAGCACTTGATCACAAGAAGGATGTGACACTATCACATGCAAAACACGGTTTTCATTAAGTGGCAACAGAATCATTTTCAGTGGTATGTTCCTACAGAGACGCTCCCAATTATTTCAAAGAGTATTTGCTATCTCATAGAGAGAATTCAGAGGAAGCAGTGAAGTACTTTTGGTAGCTTAAATCCCATTTTCAGGAAAGATGCCTTAGCTTTCTTAAGTCCTTTCAGGAAGTAAGGGGTAAAGTAGTAAGACAATTCAGGAGGAGCTTTATGCCTGGGGAATGACATGACAGTAAGATGTATTTGAACTTTAAGTCATAGATATTAAGAACACACCCCTCTCTAGATCTGAGAATCTGAAGATCATCCAACAAGAAATCTTGTTTTCATATAGATAAGTACCAAATTCTTTTTGCGTGATGTTCAGGATACTATCAGAATACTATACTAGCTATGATAAGTAACTATATAATCAAGCTTTTCTGAAGAATTATCTAAGATCCTAATCTCAGCTTATACATGTTGAAAAAGCAATACAGATAATGCAATAAGGTACTTTCCAAACAAGACATCGGTTCCTAAAATTTGAAGCATGAAGGGTATATAACTTCAAATATTTCAGGTACAGCTATAAAAGGTATCCAATGTACTACTATGTCCTTCACGTTTTCTAGACATCCAGATTTTATGACTAAAAATTTATTTCTGTAACACTTACTGCAAGTTAGCTATAATCCATTTTATAAAGACTAAAATATCCTTCAGTTTTTATTTTCTGCCTAGATAAAAAAGGAATTTATCAGGTTACAGAACAAAGAACTTTTTTACATCACTTTTCCACACAGATTTTAAACAGAAAACCAGAGGATATATCAGAGTTTTGAGCAAGTTTGTCCTGCTATAAATACAGAGTGATGTTCCTTAGATCTGCCCTGTTTACTGGTCCCCAAAGTTCCTCTTGAGAGTTAAGGAGGCTCTGCAAATCTGTTACCACTATTTTCAGTGCTGAGGAAGACTTTTAAAGCCATGAATCTACAAGTCACTTCCTCTTGAGTTTGAATATCACCAAAATACATGATCCAATCAGACCAAGTCAGAATTGTATCTGACATTTCAATTCCCTTTAAGTTCAGATTTGTAGCAGCAAGCTTCATGTAACACCAACAAGTCCCTATTTCCAGGTTTGGGTTTTTTTCCTACTTTCCAGCTGCTACCTACACAAACAGCTAAATAAACTAAGATATAAGTTTGGAAGCATCATCTCAGTTTGTGGATTAGTACGCTTCTGTCCGGTCATTAAAATCTCTTACCTTCCTTTACCAAAAAGAAAACTACCAGTTACAAAGCTAAACAGAAGTAGGGGCCTGAGAACAGGACAGGACTATGAAAGAGGAAGCTGCTGAAAGATTCTTCTCACTTTTGTATTCATTAAGCTAATAAACCATTCATCAAGCTAGTTTTGCTCACAGTTTGTGAGGTGTTCTCACACAATCAATTTCAAGAAACCAAGGGAAGTTTCACCCACACACACACCTAGCAAAAGTCTCAACCTTTTAAAGAAATGTAGTACTACACAGACAAGAACTCACCTGTGTTGTTTTACCAGACCCAGTCTCTCCAACCAGCACAAATGACTGATGCCTAATCAAAATATCCGTAAATCTTTCTTTATATTCCCAGACAGGAAGTTGTAGCCTTTTTTTCAGGATGTCATAATACCGTGGCGTGTGTGGTAGATTTGTGAAAGGGTTAATACTGTGTGGAATCATTGCTGGTTTTAGAGTTGGTAACCCAGCAGCTGCATAATATGTAGAGTTAGATGTAGGTCGCAGATCTTTCTCCTTGTCCCTTTCTCTGTCACGATCTCTATCTCGGTCACGATCCCTGTCGCGATCTTTAGAACGGTCATCACGGTCCCTGTCCCGGTCACGATCTTTCCTATAATGAGTCAAGAGACACAGCAGAAAGTGAAATACTTGAATATTTAAATGCAGAGAAAGAATTTAAATACAACACAACTTTAAAGGTATCTAGCACAAAGCGGACATAAACCACATCTTTTAAAAAGCCTTGCAACAGCCACCTGGACGAATAAGCATCAAACAGTAACAGTATATGATGCATACCCAACATCAAATATACATGTTACACTCATACATAAGCACTGCCACTGTGCATCTCACTACAGGCAAGACCGAAGAAAGCCATCACATGCAGACAGCATCTCCTTAACCCTCTTCATTTAACGACTATCAAGAATCAGCTGTACGTTCTAGACTTCTCTCAAAATTCTTTCCATCCCTGCTTGCTGCTGCAGAAAAATAAGAGAACACTAAATAGTCTTGCCTACCTAGCAAGGGAATTATCATCTTGAGTCAGTTTTTGTGGGTTAGCACAAGTGAGCCCTGGAAGAACAGTTCTGATTTTAACATCCCACAATTACTTTGTAGCTTTTTTGTTCATAGCCTTCCATACAATTCTGATTCCATCAACTTTGATATACAGGTTGTTGAGTCTGAAACTTAGGACTTAAAAGCAGCTACTACAGTTCATAGCCTCAATTAGGTTGGAAAAGACCATTAACATCAAGTCCAACCGCTAATCTAGGACTACCACGTTGTACCATCTTCTCCAGTATCACCTCCTACCACACACATAAAACAACCAGCATTTACGTATTCCCATTTGTTCCAAATATTAAGGGGGAAAAAAAAGTTCATTACACTTGCAAAAGAAAAACAGAATTATTTTTACCATAGTTACCCCTCAAATTTCAGTATCTGGCCTCAGTCTTAGTGATAGTTTCTGATTTTGCAAATCCACATACTCGCACATAATCTCACTCTCTGCAAACACTCACAAAGAAATCCCTAGTCCAACACAAAGAACTATAGCTACATGCTTTTAACAAAAATCCCAAACTTAACCTAATTCCGCACTTAGAAACAAGCCCCGCTTTACAAAAACATCCCATCACATTTTAAACTAGTCTAAGTCAAAAGACTAGTTGCATCTTTGCCTGCAAAACTCAGGATATCCTCAGCTTCAGGTTCTTTTGTGCGTTATTTTAAGTGGAATCTCATCAAAAAGGCAAAACACTGAGCTAAGTCAACACCAGCTTTATAGTAAATGCAGATGTAAACATTTTTAGAAATAGCCATTACTCAGGCATGCCTGAAAGAGCGAGCAGAGAGCAATTCTAAAGAAAACTGTTGGCCAACTCTCCTCTTCACAGCTAGGGTTTGGTTTTTGGGTTTGGTTTTTATTTTTTTTTGAACACATGGCTGGCATGCAAATGTAACTGGTCAGGCAATAAACAAATTCCTACCTACAGAGAAGATGAAGTAACCAAGACTATATTAGTCAGGATTCTATAATTTTTAATTCAGAATGGGCTGCACATCAGAAACAAGCACCACTCTTGTTCTTGCACACATGAATACAGGCTGTATTTCTCCCCCCCCCTTTATGGCTTCAGAGGTTGTCACAATAAGAGTTTTTTTAAGAAAACTTCTTTTAACATAGACCCTTTGAAAAGAAAGAAGGATTAAAAAACACACTGTTCACTGTCACTTGCCTAATTCACTTCTATATAGATTTTCCTGAAGCTTTGGACACTGAATGGGCTGAAAATTAATGCTCTTTTATATAATTTGCTTGAATCTGAGATACTGTAGTTTCAACATTACTTCTAAGAGAGCCAAACACTGTACAAACTAGGAATCTCTTCTTACTGTAAAACAGCGGGCAAATATTGCAGAACTCAATAGGTTCATATTCTCTGGTACGGAAAAGTTATCCCTGTTACAAACTGAAGGAAGTAGGAGGTTCCACTATGCTACATTTAATGGTGGAAGACTCTAATAGCACATAATGGACAAGAATAAAGCTTTGGACTTGCAGTTAACGTGCTATCTGCAATCAGATTTTTAAATATCTGCAGGTACTGGGATAAGTAAGTGCACATTCAGGCAGTAACTTCATTAATAAAAACAGAAATAAAGGCGTAAAAGCAATTTAAGAATGGTAAACCCAGGGTAAAAAGCAACAACCTGGAGCAGGACACACTACAGTCAAGGGAAGAACAAGACACACTACTATCAGGGGATTTGGGTTTTGGTGAGAGTGTACGTGCGCACTTCCGAAGGACTTTTATTCTTCATTGGTATCTAGTCAAAGAGTAAAAAGAAAAAAAAAGCCACCCCACACCAAAAAAGCAAACTATTCCATAACCATTTACTTAAACAGTATCATGTTAGAAACTTCTATGTTACAGATCATAGAATCATAGAATGGTTAGAGTTGGAAGGGACCTTAAAGATCATCAAGTTCCAACCCCCCTGCCATGGGCAGGGACACCTCTCACTAGAGCAGGTTGCTCAAAGCCCCATCCAGCCTGGCCTTAAACACTTCCAGGGATGGGGCCTCCACAACTTCCCTGGGTAACCTGTTCCAGTGCCTCACCACCCTCACAGTAAAGAACTTCTTCCTAATATCTAACCTAAATCTCCCCTCTTCCAATTTAAAACCATTACCCCTTGTCCTAGCACTAGACTTCCTGACAAAGAGTCCCTCTCCAGCTCTCCTGTAGGCTCCCTTCAGATACTGAAAGGCTGCTATCAGGTCTCCCCGGAGCCTTCTCTTCTCCAGGCTGAACAGCCCCAGCTCTCTCAGCCTATCCTCATAGGAGAGGTGCTCCATCCCTCTAATCATCTTAGTGGCCCTTCGCTGGACCTGTTCCAACAGTTCCATGTCCTTTCTATGTTGAGGACTCCAGAGCTGGACACAGTACTCCAGGTGGGGTCTCACAAGCGCAGAGTAGAGGGGGAGAATCACCTCCCGTGCCCTGCTGGCCACGCTTCTTTTGATGCAACCCAGGATACGGTTGGCTTTCTGGGCTGCCAGCGCGCACTGCCGGCTCATGTTGAGCTTCTCATCCATGAGCACTCCCAAGTCCTTCTCCTCAGGGCTGCTCTCCAGCCATTCTCTGCCCAGCCTGTATTTATGCCTGGGATTGCCACGTCCCAGGTGTAGGACTCTGCACTTGGCTTGGTTGAACTTCATGCCATTTGCATTAGCCCACCTCTCAAGCCTGTCCAGGTCCCTCTGGATGGCATCCCTTCCCTCCAGTGTGTCAACCGCGCCACCGAGCTTGGTGTCATCGGCAAACTTGCTGAGGGTGCACTCGATCCCACTGTCCATGTCTCCAACAAAGATGTTAAATAGCACTGGTCCCAGTACTGACCCTTGCGGGACACCACTCGTCACTGGCCGCCACGTGGACATTGACCCATTAACCACAACCCTTTGAGTGCGGCCATCCAGCCAGTTCCTTATCCACCGAGTGGTCCATTCATCGAACCCGTGACTCTCCAATTTGGAGACCAGGATGTCATGCGGGACAGTGTCAAATGCTTTGCTTAAGTCCAGGTAGATGACGTCCGTTGCTCTGCCTTTGTCCACCAAGTTCGTGGCAGTATCGTAGAAGGCCATCAGGTTTGTCAGGCAGGATTTGCCCTTGGTGAAGCCATGTTGGCTGTCTCCAATCACCTCCTTATTTTCCATGTGCCTTAGCAGAGATTCCAGGAGGATCTGCTCCATGATCTTGCCAGGCACAGAGGTGAGACTGACTGGCCTATAGTTTCCTGGGTCCTCTTTTTTTCCTTTCTTGAATATCGGGGTTATGTTCCCCTTTTTCCAATCCACAGGAATTTCACCAGACTGCCACGATTTCTCAAATATGATGGAAAGTGGCTTCGCAACTTGGTCCGCCAGCTCCTTCAGGACCCGGGGATGAATGTCATCAGGTCCCATGGACTTGTGCACTTTCAGGTTGTTCAGATGGTCTCGAACCTGATCTTCTCCTACTGTGGGCAGTTCTCCATTCTCAGAGCCCCTGGTTTTACCTACTGTGACTTGGACAGTGCAGTTAGAGCCCTTGCCAGTGAAGACTGAGGCATAAAAGTCATTCAGTACCTCAGCCTTATCCATATCCTGGGTGGCCAGGTCTCCCGTTTCCTTCCGGAGAGGGCCCACAGCCTCCCAAGTCCTACCTTTTTCCCCGACATAACTATAGAATTTTTTCTTATTGTCTTTGATGTCCTTGGCTAGATTCAGTTCTCTTAGGGCTTTCAAGATCATCAAGTGTATGTTCAGGTATGCTTCTGCCTCACACAAACCCGCGCTACTGCTAAAATGAACAGACCCACACTGCTGCCAACCCTTCCCATGTGTTGGCATAAACATTTCAACAGCCTCGTGAAGCACAAGCCCTTCCCAGACGCCCTCCACACACGTTAATTCCAACTCAGATCAGTTCCCTCACCTCCTCTCCCAACCACTCAGCACACGGGAGAGGGCAGCATGGTGTTCTGTGTTTGTAGCAGTTTGTGTGGGCTTACAGCATAAATAAAAACACAGCCTCAAGAACAAGACAGTGGATTAAATGGACAACAAATGATCCAGAATGGAAAGTCCTGTGAATCCCCCATTTCTCAATTCCTTCATTGAACTCTTACAGATGTTTAATCGTACAAATAAGAAAACAAACCCATCAAGTTCTAGCTACATTTTGGAAGTAAAAAACTGCTTACAGGTTAATCAAGAGAGTTGTAACTCTTTCTTATTTTAAAAAAAGAGAAGCAGGGGCAACCAGATCTCAGCATAGAAAAAACACGTTTTTAACACACCCTCAAACTTACTCTCTAATACCATTTTATGGTAGCCCTCCCACCTCCCCCCCGCAAAAAAAAAAAGTTTCCCAGTCTTCTGTTATTACTGAAACTTAGCAGGCACATTCAGACTCCTGAAGTCAACAAGGAGAAAGAGGAATGACATTTATGCTGCCAGAAGAATTTACTAAACTTTCTAAAAATGCTACTTGGCAGTTCTTCATTTATGAACTGTCACATTTAACTCACTTTTCATTATTGCCCAGAAAAGACTGATCTCAAACCCAGAAATAAACAATTAAAGAACTATAATTTAATCACATTTATCTTGTGTCTGGATCCCCTAACAGCCTCCATAATCAGAAGAGCTTAAGGGTTTTTTTGCTTTGTTTTTCAAGTGAAGTAGTCTGATCCGCTTTCGCTTCCCTCAGTTCCTACATCTATCACAGAAC
Source organism: Chionis minor (assembly GCA_013398295.1). NCBI lineage: Eukaryota > Metazoa > Chordata > Aves > Charadriiformes > Chionidae > Chionis > Chionis minor. The sequence continues at coordinate 64,373 of VZSF01003128.1, read as the reverse complement.
CATAGAATGGTTTCAGTTGGAAGTGACCTTAAAGATCATTTAGTTCCAACCCCCCTGCCATGGGCAGGGACAAGTCCCACTAGAGCTGGCTGCTCAAACCCCCATCCAACCTGGCCTCGAACACTTTCAGGGATGGGGTTATCTACAACTCCTCTGGGCAGCCAGTTCCAGTGCCTCACCACATTATAATATATATGGATACAAAAGAAACACTGTAGCAATACTAATCAGAGGATGAAAAGCACATGAAAGTGAAAATGGAAACAAAGGGCACAAGGTAACACCACCCATCACGACAGTGAAAGTCTAAGCACATCTAATAGAACATCAGTGGTTTTTCTCCATTACTAGACACGGGAATAAGCTGATGCAGAAAAGACAATGAGGCTAAAGGACAATTTCTGTTCTAGACATAAAAAACCCCCAAAATACAATTAGTCTGAATGATACATCCCAGTAACACAGCAACTGTGATGATATACAACAACTGAAGTTAAATATGTTTGGAAAAAACTTGACAGATTTTAAACAGTATGTATGCAATTCACACAAACACTGTAACCAAAACCCTTCCATACGATTCCCATTTTCCCAAAACATTTTTACTTCACAGATGATACTTCAAACTGGACGAAAACAGATGCCATGCTGATGCTTAAGGTTACACCAACAATTACAAGCCTGTTGGCCTGGCACCATTGCCATGTAGAGCCACACATACAAATACAGGCCTCAATTAAAAAGGAATTTAAAAAGTACAGGGTCACTTGATGGAACTTTCATCTTTAGTCAGGTGGTCCAGTTTGAATGCAAGACAAACTACTATTCTGCATGCAAAGCAGTAACCATCCAAGGAGCCAATTCAGCTTAATCCAGCTCCAAAACCAACTAAATTGCATAAAGGCACTCTCGGTACAGAGAAAGACATGTACATACATGCTATGAACAAGAATCTCTCTGTGCACCTTCCTTACAGCCTTCCATAAACTGTGAAATTAAACTAGCCTAAAATAAATCAAGACAAGATAACATTACTATGGCTTGTGCTACACAAATTAAGATTTCAAGTAATATTAGAAATAAACACGCTCAACAATTATGCTTGTAGTAACTTGTTCTCAGTCATACGCCATTTAATGCTTTTATTGGCAGAGGAGGGGGGGACAAGAAGCACAACACAGGCACTCATATAGTTTTGAGGTGCCATAAAGGTCAAAGACTTCCAGTTAAAAAAGTTTTACCACTGGTGTGAACTCATTACAGTATGTAAAAAATGGTAAGACTAAGAGTTCAGGATGACAGCAGATAGTAGAAACAATGCCAAATAAAACTGTACCAAAACCATAAAACCCACGAACATACAAACAAGGAAGTACTGTTGTGTGATTATCTTTACAACCAATCATAACAGTTGTACCACATCTAAATGATGCCCAGTTTTGGCAAAACCATTTGAAAATTTTACAGAAATCTCTACGTACAGAGAAGCTGCATACGTACAACTTTTCCGTATACACAGAAGAACTATTTAAACTTCTGGCAAATCACACAAAAATGTATCAGAAGAGATAAATATCTCAATACATTTATTTCAAAAATAAGATTATGGTGATCCTACATCCAGGAAATAGATGTTCAATAATAAGCATTCACTTTTGTTCAGCAGAAAAAAATGTATCCAACTCTAGGGGCTAAAAACTGAAGCTATACAAGTTCACCTTTAAAAAAAGGGCAAGTTTTGCAAAGACTATTTGTTGGTGAACACTATCTGCTACGGTAGACTTTTAGTTATTACAGGCTTTGAGAACAAGATTAAGTATTTTCCTTACATAAATATTCTAGCCCAAACCAATGCTGTTGGACTTCGGAAATGGATTAATTCACAGAAGTCTTTTGTGCTCCACGCAGGAGGAGAGGCTAGATAAACACAGTATTTATTTGTGTTCCTTTAGACATCAGAAATTTACTTGAAAGAGCCACACGCCTGCTCCCCCCTCCCCCGCAATTAGATGGTAAGAGATTATGCAGAGAAGGCTCTAAAACAACTGTGTATGAAAAGACACCATCAGTGTATTGTCTGTGTTCCTGCACTTTTATTAACCTTAATTAAAAAACTACCAAAGCTTGTGCGGTACAGAGCTAAAACTAACCTCTGCAAAACTGAGGAAAAAATACAATCCCTCCCCTGACCCCTATCCCGAAACCCACCTCAGCATCGATTCTTACTTAACATTAAGCGTGTCCCTGCCGGTTAATGAGCGAATAACGTTAACAAAGGAATAACGTTCCTACCAGACTAGGCACTAATTATACGGGCGGAACAAACCTCACGCTGACCTCTAGGACCACATCTGCCAGACCTCTCAAGCCAGAGGGGGAAAGAAACAAACATACAAAA
>VZSF01003128.1:18431-61395 GCA_013398295.1 Chionis minor | reverse complement strand
GGGGTGGTAGGGGGGGCGGAGCGTGTCCCAACGGTCGGGCGGGGCCGGCTGTCATGGTGGCGGCCCCTGAGGGGGAGCGGGAGGCGCGGGAGGCGCGGGGCGATGGCATGGCCGCCTGGCCTGGCCCGGCCGGTGGCGCGCTCCTAGACAAGCCCCGTTCCGCAGCGCCCGGAGCGGGATGAAGGCGGGCTGGACCCAGCAGGGCCCGGGTGCGGGCCGGCACCGGCTGTCCCGGGCAGGGCGGCCCCTCACCGGACCCCTGCGACGGCAGCGGCACTGGGAAACCGGCGACGGGACGGCTGCGTGCTGTGAGAGCGCAGACAGCCCCCCGCTGCGCCGCCGTCAGCAGTGCGGGCTTGGTTCGGTGTATTTCATGAGGGGGGGGAAAAAAAAAAAAAAACCAGCCCCAAAACTAACTTTCAAAGCGCCAGAAACGCAGTTAGTAGTTCTTGCCACGTTCTCTTGCAGTTCGTGTGCGGTGCGTAAGATCACCAGCACCGGGGAAGCCCGTGTTCGGGACAGGCGCCAGCAGACCTGGTTAGTTCCCCTGCACCAAAGTGAGCCCAGCTACAGTGGCGCTTCCTGAAGCGAAACACAACGCGTTAAGTTCAAGCGCTGTTTCCTCACTACTGTCAGGTTTTGCCAGGAGAGTTGGTCCTCGGAGTTGTTTCTTGCGCCCCTGAGCTGTTCCTCCTCTCCCTCAGCTCCTTTTAAGAACTGGGTTGACCATGCGCAGAATCAGAACTGGTCCTCCCACTGAAGGAAGGCACAGATGAGCCTGGGCAGGAGAAGATGGAAGTCAGGCACCGAGGTGCCTCTAAGGACCATGTCTTCAGGTCAGAAGCACACTCGGTGCCCGACTTGACCAGCTCCTGCTCTCACAAAACTTCCTTCAGCCTTTTCTGCTCCCTCCCAGCACAAAGTCTGAGCAGCTGCCTCCCCTTCCAGTGTGGTCACTTGATCCTTCAGCACAGTTCATGAAAGCCAGTCTCTTAAGAGCTTCTGGAAAGGCAAGAGGCACCAGTTTTGGTGCTTCTGACAGCTATTTGGAGAACATCAACCATTTGACACTGTTCTCTGTTCCTCCCCTCTCCCTTCCCAGACTACTCCATGCTCCTTCAGCACCACTGTAGTGATTTAAATTCATACCGTAGACAAGCAGTTTCAAGACAGAAACTAGAAGCGCTACCATCGTATCGTTAGCTCTTTTCATCCAGGGACATGTGTTGAAAAACATGCACTTTGCAAGGCTTGCTCCCCATCACTCTTCCACAGCCCTTCTGCCAGAGATTACCACAACCTTTGCTCAGGTACTTGTGTGAGCGCTTGTTCCCTAAGCATTTTGGTCAAAGGAAATGAGTTAGTTCAGATGTTTTAAATAATAATTTTTTGTTAACTCCATCTGACCGCGAGAGAAAGGGAGCATTCACATAAACAGCTCAGCTAACGAATACAAAAGTGGTCAGGAAAGATCATCTAGCAGCGGTGACCTGTTCCACAAGTACAGCCAGCTCAGCAAGTGGGTGTTTGTCCGTAGCTTCATGTTCCAAAGATTTTCTGGGGTTACACTGGTATAACAACTAATATATTTCATGTAGACAAGTCCTTAGATTGTGTTCTTTAGTAGAAAAGCATTCCAGTCCCTAATTTTTGGATAGTATAACAAAATGGCACCCACAGCTCAACTGATGTTCTAGATACTAGTGTAATAAAAATAACATTTTTCTGCTTAGAGTTATCAACTGAAATAAATATTCATGGAAAACTGGATTTTGAGCTTTTCCTTTGAAGCTGGAAGTAGTTTTTCAAGTTATATTACAAAAGACACTGGAATATCTATGTCAGAAGTTACCAGAGGATGTGTTACTGAGTGTGTGTCTCTTCTTTTTTCTGATGCTGCGGTCGCATACACAGAGCTGCGTTCTCAGAATGCAGCTAAAGGAAGGCTTTCTACACATCTCCCCAAATGGATTTTAAATGATGGCTGTCTCAAACAAAAGCAAATGATTATTGAAATAGACTGTTTGAATAGCACACTTCTAGCTTCTCGGAAAAGGGAGGGGAAAAAAAAATTGTGGCTAGGTCTCCCTGGAATGTGGGAAGCAGGGGAAGAAGATACAAGTATTATGTGCATTAGTTGGGATGAGCTGTGTGGTTCTCAGAAGGCAGCAACTGTCCAGCACCGGGAGCCTGGGGAGCTCTGCAGCTACACATTCCGGATCTTGATTGCTTCTCCTGATGCACAGCAGCATAAAGCTACTCATGGTCTTGCTCCAGGTTACCACATGGCCTACACTAGGGAAGTTTCTGCTATAGAAGGTGGGGAAAAAAGGAGCAGCTATCTCAGCAGGCGTGGGATCTTAGGCTATACCTCAGCAAAAGACACAAAAAAGAAGGGAAGAAGATTGTGTGCAAGTTGGGGTGAGCAGCTGGTTGAGCGCCATGCCCCAGACTGATCTCCCACATACTAGTTCACTCTGTTAACAATACTTGGCAAACTCCTGAACACATCCTCCACCCAACCGCGCTTTGAGCTGTACAACTGCAGCATAAACGATCTGGTGCCATCCCAGAGAGTTTATAATGCACGGCCTTCATCCTGCAAGCACACACATGCCTTATTTTACTAATGCAAATAATCCTTTTAACTTCAAAGGGATTACTAAGAGTAGCAAAACTAAGCATGTAGGTAAGTGTTCGCTGGATCACAGCCTAAATATAAGATGAGACAAGAGAAAAAAAAAGATTGGTAAGCACAAATTGACATAATGACAAAGCGATAAGCATTACGTCAAAAGTCTAAAGGATGAAAGGAATGTGTAAAATAGGGCATATTTAAGCATATTTTCTGCCTTTTCAAAGTCATTTGTTGAATAAGAGGTTTTTATATCCCCCTCCCCCCAAGTCTTTTATATGCATCTATGAAAATGAAAATCTTAGATTACTGAAACAGGAAACATTTGTATGAGTTGCCATTTGACTATCTATTCCTCTACATTCCTTACCCTAGTTTTAAAAAGTATACTTATTGGTATCAAAGTCCTCTTAGCCAATTTCCAGTGGATATTTCTTTGCTTTTGGTATGGGCATAATGCTTACTATGCTATTTGGGTTGAAAGGAGCATTAACATTTAAAACTGAAACAATGGCTTAGGAGAATGCCATTATCTCTAAAATATTAAATTTTTTTCCTGATTGAGAACCGCCTTCTCCCCAAAAAATAAACATGAGTCTCAGACAAGCTGTAATTCAAAGACCTACCCTGGATTGGGTGATGTTTCTGACAGAGAAGTCTAGTGTTGCAGTTTAGGATATTATTGCCTGTAGCTAATTGCTTCACCCCTTTGCTAGAGATTACCAAGTCTGTAAAGGCAGAAAAGCGCGATGTATCCAGTCTAGCATCTTCGCTGAAACACGCCTTCTTCACTGGCTTAAGCTAAAACAGGGAACGGTGAAGTGAAACCACATACCACTGCTGCAATGGAAGCCATAATAATGAGCAGAGTTGCAAGACAGGCAGCTAGAAGTTAAATCTGCTAAAGCTTGTGTGTTAGAGCCCTAAAACCTCTGTAGCACATTTTGCTTTTTAAAAACAAGCCTAACCCCTATTTTTTATAAACCTGCAAACCGTGATATTAAATAATTTCCTGCAAACTAATTAAAAAATAAACTGGAAGTATTTCTAATAATTAGCATTGCAACCACTGTTTTAAAAGAACATATATATGTATTAAAACGGGTAATACCCTTTGAAAATTACACAGGAGCCTTAAATGCAAATGCATAGACAAGTTCTCATTCTGTCCTCCCCCACCAAGCCCATGTGAATAAATGGCTCTTATCCTCATGTTCTGTTGTATCATCAGAGAAAGAATACTTGAGACAAGAACCCACAATCAGAGTATGTTTAAAAATGTCAGCCTTCCACATTTTTCAAATTTAAAAATATGAAGATGAATACATGAACCCATCTCAGTTTCTGCAGCGAAGAAAAGAGGCAGCTTCTCTGTAATTACAGAAACTAAACTTTGCAACACTTCAAATATATATAAATCAACACTGAATTGCTCTGGGAAGCACGCTGTAGGAAGCCAGCATGGCAACAGCGATATTGCCGTGACAGCAAACTTTATCAGCCACACAGGCACTATCTGAATTTTGTGCACGGTTCTTAAACGTTATCCGTTATAGAACACACCATTGTAACTGAGTCTGCAGGTCAGAAAGGTCTGAATGGTTCTGGTAAAATTTCATAAAGAAGAAAAAAAAGAGAGAGAGAGAGATTGCTGTTGTTGTACCTACAAGAACATTAACCAGAATGACAAATCGCTTCTTAAAACAAGCCCCGTTCTCCAGAAGGAAACACATTGTTGTAGACAACCAGCTGCTCTTCTGAACCTCTTGGTCACCTGCTCCGGCCTTATGGTCACCTTTAGTACCCTCTGAGAAACCTTACAAGAGCAGATACTCCTTATGTGCTTCGAATACAAGTTGAAGAAACAGTGTAAACACAAATTATCACCCCTGAGTAAATTAGGTTGTGCGTCTATACAGTTATTCTACACTGAATTTGCACATTGTTCTGGGAACTTCTAGATCTTTGTGGTTGACGTGCCATTGTTCTAACACCTTCCATGATGAGAAACGCCTGAAACTACAGGCTAATATGTAGTATGCGAAGGCACTTTATCTTTTAAGCTCCTTACAATCCATCTGCTTTCTAGGCTAAGCCTGAGATCTTGGGAGAAGCTCCCTAAATATAAGGTGTTTTTAGGGAGTAGTAACTCTTTCACGGGGAGCTGTTTGAAATCAGAGAATACCACAACTTCAAGCTTGTTGTTTGATCTTGTACTGGAATATTGGAAGAAGGGCAAATACAAGTTTTTCGGTTGTCACTTCTTTGCGAAGGTGTGATTCTTTCTTGCATTTTCTTTGCAAATTTTTCACATCAGCAGAAGGAAAAAGTGTACTACGTTAGTATAGATTTTTCATTGCTTTTGTACTGAGTGCAGTCATCTCATTCACTACTGCGTTAGCTCCTCAAGCCTTTTTTTTTTTTTTTAAAGTCCTCTCGTTAGTACAACGTGTAAAACATTCATGTTCATGCCTAAGATGAGGCATGCTGGATCTACCAGTGGTGCATCTTCACTCTGAGTATCTACTTAAGCATTAGGAAATTTATTTGCTTAGTTTCTGTTGTCTATATAGAGCATACACAATTTCAACACGCTAAGATTACAAAAAAGCTAGTAAGTGGTGAAATAGGTGATCCAATAACCTCTACTTCATGGGCTACTAACATCTCAAGTAGTAAATGTTAATCCTTTTCTCCATAATGAGTTCCAGACTACACAACAAAATAATAACAGTAGAAAATTATACAGACTAAAAATCCATTATATCCTAGAGTAGTTTGTAACAAACCATAAAGATTAGCAATCATACTTTGTCCATCTGGGCCCAATTTTTTAACAAATGGTCTTCTTTATTCATTCCAAAGATGATCAAGACTTTTTCTCCCAACTGTGTTAAAAGACCACTTGCAGAAAAATCTACAGCAGCCAATGAAAACACTGAAAACTGATTTAAACTTCTGCAACTGTGTAACCTCCCTCTTGACAACTTATTACCATAATGCCCCAGCCTTGTAGAAGTGAGGTTATTTGTTAGTGTGTGTCATTCTACCCCCAGTTTGCAGCTGGGCGTAATAACCTTTGTATAGTCTGAAAACCAGCTTAACAGCCCTAAAGGAGCTGAAAGACATTGACACAGTTTTGGAGGGGTTTTTTGGGGAGTGGGGATTAATGCACTATGATATTACACTGCATACCCTGTAACAATATCCTTCTTGCTAATGACCAAGACTGTTTCCAAAGGGAAAGCAGAGGAGGATGCTGCTAGAGCTGCTGCTTCTTCTAAAAACAAAAGAACTGATACGGTACTCTGGTGAGTGACCTTCTTTGTAGAGAGAGAGCAACTTGTCTCTCAACTGAAAACAAGGAGAACGCTAAACTTGCAACATTTGTAGAAATGGTAGCAGCCATATCTAGGACGTGTCGGATTTACTGTGTAAGTGCTGCTTTCCGCCCAGACCTGGAAAGTAGTGGGAAAGAGGATGGTGAGGAGCATGCTGTTGCCATAGTCTTGCTCAGCCCCTTTGGACCTGGGCTGCAAAGCAAATAACTTGTTCTGAAGGCAAAAGCTTGCTTTCAGGCTTCCTTTTCTTGGGCCCCATCTTGCATCACGGCAATGAACATTTCCTTGTTGTGGGAGATGCCTCCAGAAGAGAGAATGGCTGGGGCTCATCTGTGCCTGCTAGGTATTATGCAGCCCACGTAGCCTAAATAAAGCAATGCTGGCTCAAACTTCTTTTTGTCTTCTATGAATGTGTGATACTACTGCATTGTGTATAGCATGGTGTATAGTATTTTCATGTACTATATGAATGTGTAATACTACTATTATAGCAGTAATGCACTATTACTGTAATACTACTATAATAAGAAGGGAGGCAGAATTAAGGTTTTCACAGGTAAAAAAGTGCTTTCTTCTGCAATTATAACATTCTTTTTGAAGTACCTGCTGTCTATGCAATGGTACATGATATATGTAACACACAGCCCAGTCTTATGTTATATTTAACACACAACAAGTAGTTCCATGGGTGTAAATGAGGTTTTTTAGTATTGTGCTGCAGCACTACCTAAGTAGTCCCTGACCTTCCCAGTCCTGACTGCTCAGTCCCATTTCTGGTCTACCCTCTCCCTTCCTATGGCATGGTTGTCTGGGTAGTCATACACTGCGTCCTGATTGATTTGGGTACATTTACATAAACTATGTTAGCTGTTCTTAGAAAAACACTTATTCAGCATTTTTTGCAGAAATATTCAGATATTTGACATGAGCTTTAATTTTCCATAGATTCTAGTGGAAATTAATTAATACATTGCAGCACTTTTATAGTGAAGAATTGCAGTGAAAATCCTAGAGAATTTTCTTTCCTTTACAAGAAGGCAGTGCTGCTTAGCACCCTGTGTGGGAGCGTTATGGGGTAGGGACTGAATCTTCAGCACAAAAATTCTCTGAAAAGCTTTCATATTCTATGAAAAGCAGGCAGTATCGTACAGTGAAGCATGTTGCTCTGCAGGAACAGTAAAATAGGAAAAAACATGTCAAGTCCTCTAAAACGTAGCTGACACACTGTGGACCTTGTGGAGGATGTTAAATCAAATGAGACTCTTATGCGCCCATCTTTTTAACAGCGTATCTATTTCGACACTTAAAGCTAGAATAACCAGAACAAGACTTGAGCAGCTCTGTTGCCTATTGATAGACATTCATACAACAGAAAGCTGTAATAGCCCTCCTACACATCCTTTAACTTTAAAGTTCTCCCATAGGTGTAATTTTTATAAGCTTTCTGGTCTACTTTTGTCAAGCAAGCCGCATTAACAAAGAGCTGATTTTTGAACTGTTTTAAGTTAACCTTTCTCATTTGGACAGAAATGAGTTAGGCAGAACTTACGTAAATTGCTTTCTTGAAAGATTAGGGTAGCAGGAAAGTATTAACAGGCCAGCAGAGAGACATTGCTAGGAAGCTGAGGGTAATAATGTCTTGTAATCCCCAGGATGGATCTGGGAGAGGTTTGCGGCTTTGTGCTTTAAGAATGCCACTGAACAATAACCAGTGCAGATTCTGCAGGTGGTCTGTGGTAACTGTATTTGGACCCACAGCATCTCCCATCTCTATCCTGATTCAGAGTAAATGCCACCCCTGGCTAGTGCCATGGTGATTAATACTATTGAATTAAAATGTCTTCCATATTAATACTAAGAAATAGCTAAGAGACATGTTCATAATCTGCTTTGTTATTTCTTAACAGCAAATCACTTTTCTGTACTGACTTCACAATAGTTAAGATTGAGATTGGTGTCAGTGCTTTCAAAAACATCTGCTGACTTGATCTAAAAATGGTGCTGTTTCATAGGGTCAGTATGAAAAATGCTAATTTATTTTAGCATGAAGTTTTCAAGATATAGTTTGTCCTATGCACTCTTGCATTCACAAAATCATCCAGTTCTGCGTATGCCTATCATCTGGATTTTCCCTGGAGGAATACTACTTCTTTAGGTTTATCTCAGCCCCAATGTTGTGTTCCCCCGGGGTGAAGGAAAAAGAGCAGGGTGTATAAAAGATGAGAATGCCAAGGGAAAAAATGGTAATGATACAGGGAAAGAAGAGCATAAGAACTGAGAGTTACAAGAGAAGAAGAGGGAGAAAGAGATGAAAGATGAAGAAAAATTCAGCCTTCTGAACAGAGCCTCTTCTTAGGCTTTTGAAAGGGATGAAGTTTTAAAGTGAAGATGGAAGAGTCACAGGAAGACTGACAGACAAACCACTTAAGGAAAAGGAAGGGTATGAACTTCTTGTGGCTTAAAGCCCCCATCAAACATTTAATATGCAAGCTCGTGTCTCTTCACCAGCACATTTATATGAAATTGCAAACCTCAGACCTCTTTCTTGCCCCTTGTTTCCCCTTTATCCTAATGGTCTAAAATAGGTACAGCTTGTGGCTCCACAGCCCTGCCTGTCCTCAGCATTCTTCCTCTGTGCTGCACGCACGCACAGGCTTGCGTAGGCTCTGCATCTACTCCCACACACCAACATTTACTTTCAATTTGAAATAATTTGCAAGTTACCCGTGGTGAGAAATCAACTCTAAACCACAAAGGAGAGAGAAGCAGAGCTAATATTTCACGGAGGAAAAAGAATAACACAGAACAAATCAAGAGAGAAGGCTGCAGGTGAAGCTTTGGTCAGGGAAAGCGCAAAGTGGCCATATGTTCTAGGTACATATCACACATCTCCCAGGAGATGAGCCCAGATGCTATGTAGAATGCAACTGGGACTTTGCCATTGAGGCAGGTGAGAATAAGAAAGAAAGAAAGAAGAAACAGGAAGAGAAAAATTCCTAGTGTTAAATACCACATAAATCTAATTATCTACGCTGAGTCAAGATCAGAACCAAGAGATAGCCTAAATTCTGACCTTGCTGTTGTTCAGCAAATGCAGCTTTCTGAGTTTCATTGTATTTTCTTTCAAGACGCCTGTGGTGCAATACATCCCAGCCTGCACCCATGCTGCTCTTAGTGCCTCTTCCTTCCTGCCCATTTCTCGAAGTGGTGTGTACCATACATGGTTATCAGCACCGCGCGGCTGGGCTGTCTTTTTTATTCCTCCCATCAGCTTTCATTTTGATTCGAATAGATCTGCTGCTATTGCCAGCAGCTCCATAAATCAGGTCTGTGCTGGAATATTAATAAGGGCTTCTAATTTTGAAGAGGAGATAAGTAAGGGTTTCTTTATCACTTATTACAGTGTTCTTGTACCTTCAACATTAAGACTCCCTCCCAGTGTGGATTCTATATTTCTGGGTAGGTCTTCACTGACAGAAGTATGTACATATTATTATGTAGCAAAAAAACTGCCACATTGTCGTGGTTTGGCCTCAGCCGGCACAAAGAACCACGCGGCCGCTCACCCAAACCTCGCAGCAGCGAGGGAAAATTGGAATAAAAAGGCAAAAACTCGTGGGTTGAGATAAAAAGCAATTTAACAGAGCAACAAAGAAAAATTGACAAAACAACAATAGCACTGGCAGAGGAATGTATAAATAGGGGTACCGTACCGACGCGCACCGACCGGACCCGGACCGTCCCCGCCCGCTCCCAAACTGGGAACTCCCCTCCCCGGCCGGCTCCCCCTAAATACTGGGAATGGCGTCACGTGGTGTGGAATACCTGTGCTGGGCCAGATATTAACCCTGTCCCTGCCGGAACCAGGACACACATGATTAGATTTAGCTCTTGAAACTAGCATTACAACCTACCTTCCCTCCCCCAAACTCCCCAACACTCCAATTCTGTCCCATCCCCATCAAAGAGCTTATCAGAGAAAACAACAGAGCAAAAGACCGTATTTTTGCTCAATATTTATTTGAAGCGTGCTCAAGTGATGGTACCTTGGCCTGCAAATTGACTTTGTTACGTCTTGGTCTGGAGGAGGAGCAGAGACAATGTAGTTACGCTACCAGATCACTCCTACAGGATCTTCCTGAAACCTGTAAGCAGACCCAGGACAGTGAAGAAGCAAAGCCAAGACTGTATCAAAATCAGTGTGTTCCCTAATGGTTCCCTAAGAACCACGAGTCTCTCTGGTTCAGAGTTGTAATACAGGAAAACTACTACAAGAGCTCAGTAGCCAACAGTATTGAACAGTTCCTGTTTTTTAAGTCAGCTGCGAAGGGCGCGATTCATTCAGACACTGTCAGTGAGGTGCACTGGCCAGGGCATACCTGTGGTCTGGGTCCAACTTTGAAGGGGATGTGGAGAAACTGGAGAGGGGCCATCTGAGGGCCACCAAGACAGTTGGGGCATCAAGGAGGAGTGGCTGGTCGGTCATCGGCTGTCAGTGAGCAATGAAGGAGCTGGGCTTGTTCAGTCTGGCAAAGAAGAGTTAGGCAGCAATCTGTTAGCAGCCTACAGTGCCTGAAGGGGAGTCACAAGGGTGACGGAGCAAAACTCTTCTCCGTAGTAACAGAGAATATAACAAGGGGCAATGGGGACAAATTTCAGTTAGGGAGGTTTGGACTTGCTAGGAGGAAAGCGCAGCACTGGAACAGTCCCCAGGGAGACAGGGAAATCTCCATCCTCGGGGCTTTTCAAGACTCACACGGATAAAGCCATGGCTGACCTGATCTAGCATTGGCAAGAGTCCCAAGTCACACAGGCGGTTAGACCAGATGATCTCCAAAGGTCCCTTCTGACCAATATTTTTACAACTCTGTGAACTGAAAGTAAAACAAAAAGTCAGGAGTGCTTCCAGACCAGTTCAGTCGTACCAAAGTGAATTAAGCAACATCATCAAATTATTGCTCGGCTGATGTCACTGACATTTGAAGCGAAGTAACTATATTCGAATTGCATAATTCAGAATCTTCAATGACAGTTTCAGTTAAGAGTCCTTGTAATGTAAGGTACATGGATTTTAAATCACATTACCCTTTCAATTATAGAGATGTAAATTGCTGTAGATTACTAGTGGGTAAGTTACGTCATAGATGTCCAGACCAAGTTGCATTTATATGTGAACTGCACTACTTTCTCAGTCTTATCAAGCTGGCACTTTTTCTTAAAGCTAAATTCACTTTTAAATAAAAGCAGCAAACAGACTGAAAAATCTATCTCCCTCTTAAAACAGGGCTTCCCAAAGAAATTGTCCAAAAATGAATGGGAAGGAAAAAAGCAGCCAAGGGGAAAAAAAAGGAAAACACTGATTAATGAGATTTGTTTGTTCTGGGGTGTGATCAAACAGGCCAGCACCACAGTCAACGATAAAAGAAGGCAAAGTGCTGTGCAGACAGTTATATTCATCTGCTTAAAATTCACATGGTCTGGGTGCTAGAATAATTTGCTCCACACCATCTGGCAGACATAAGAAGTACGAATATGTAGTGGGGGGAGGGCGTGAGGAAATTTTCTGCATTTTTATAGCATGTACAAATACTGCATTGGAGTTTGCAACTTAAATCCCATGTGACCGTTCAATATATTGAGTGCACAAGTAAGCCATAAACAATCCAGCAAATGCTAATTTTTAAATCATGTAGAAACACACTTCTTGTGTTAGTGGAATCCCACTCTTTGTACTTTGTATTTGGAACCAGAATGTAATGCCAGCCATGAGATGCAATGCAGCAAGTCAGTACAAGTATTATTCACTGGACAGTCTGAATTGTACAATGTCATCCATGCCCAAACCAGCAAGGATGACTGTTGTAGCTCTCAGCTAAACCTCTTAGCCTCGCTTATAAGGTCAGGTTTTAAATACTTCTGCTCACAACAGTGAAAACCTCCAGTGTTGGTCAAGAAGGGAGATACCACAGAAGCAAATATTCCTAGAGGATTCAAGCTGCTGTGGGATAGAGATATGTAGAATGGACTTGCATATCTCAAGGAAATAGGAAAGCCGCTTTCCTAAATGGGTTTCCATGTTCTCTCTACAGAGAGCATAGTAGTCTCATACCTTTAACTTTCATAGTTTGGTGTGCAAGCTATGCAGTTTTTTCCAGTTTTGGTTAGACATGCCGTCAGCCAAAGTGCTGGCTGTTTGACAAAGGTATACAAAAACTGCCCTGGATGCAGTCGGGTGGTACACAAGTCTTGAATCAGCCATAACGTCCAGGTGAACCTGAAGGACAGGAAAGTGTCTTGTTTAGTGACATAATTTATCCCTTAGCTATTTTTAGTTTTGTTTTGGTTCTTGGTTTGGGTTTGGGGTTTTTTTCACTGTAGAAATGATGTTATTTCATATTTTTAATTATAATGATTGTGTGACTGCATACAAGTTTATTCCCTTAGAATAAAACATCACTTATCGGAGTGAGTGGTTCCCAAAGTTTGTCCTTACCTTTTGCCACTGAAGAATTCTTGGAGAGCACAGAAGCTCGTATTGCATATGGATATGTACCTATTGCCCTCAGATTCATGCTTAAGAACCTGTAGCTCGTAAGAGAGCAGTAGATGAGTAGCTGTTTTCTCTACTGTGAAACAGTTGTGGTGGTGAGACCCTGGCAGATGAGCTTAGGATTCAGCTGGGACAGTTTTGGATGTTCCTGGGCTGCCAGCTTCTCCATTCTGTCTAGGAGGCTGCTCATGTCCAGTGGGCGGCCTCCATGTGCCTCTGCCACCCCTCCACCCCACCTGTGTTGTAGTGGAAACCTCTCTGCTCTTTTGGCTATGGCACAGGCACGCGTCCCATCCTACTCTCCCTGCCCTTGAAAGTGTAACCACAGAAGGATGAGGAGGGGAAGGGTCTCAAATGGATAAAACTGAATTTCCTGAATACTATAACGGACAGCTTTAAGCATTCACTCATCCGTAAGAACAAAAGTTCTGACCAATAAAATCCAGCAATTCAATCATTATATCAACGCAGTGTTGTTGGCTGAGCTATGTATGTGGGTAGTGATGCTGTGGCAGTACAATGCCGAAGAAGGAGTTAACCCTCGTGCATATCTCAGTCCCAAGGCTGTTGCTCTGCTACACATCTTAGATGACCAGAGTGTTTCCGCTTCTCCGGGCTGTTGCAGAGGATATTTAATTACAGTAATACTGCTGTCCCAGTGCTATTAGTGTGTTGCAAGGCAGTCATAAAGGCTGCGAAAGCATTCTCCTCCTAAGCTTCTGTTGTTAAGTGGCTTATAATGTTTCCAAAATGTGACCTTTAGAGCTGGAATTTATTGTGCTTGCACTCTACCCAAATCTAATTTAATTAGAAGGTTCAAAGAAAACCTGTTTGCCAACTTTTGAGTCATCTAGGTGGTAAAGACTTATTTTTTGATTGCTAAAATAATTCTTCGAATGCAGGAGAAAATTGTACAGAAATAGAAATCTTTTTCTTTTTTTTCCCCGCTTTAGGCACGCCACATGTCACAACTGAAGAATAATCTCATTGAATGCAACCTCTTTTCAGATTTCTCTGTGTAATTTGCAGTCAGTCTTCTCTCTCAGTCTCTGATGGCAACTTCCACATGTTGGCCGGTACTGTCTCAGCTCAGTGTCTGCATCTTTACTCCTGCTAGAGCTATGACAACAGCAAGTGGTGGCCAAATAGCATTCTGACAGTGAATAGCATTGACTTCAGCTTAGGGTGTGGAAGAATGTCAATGTCTTTGCAGGGTCTACCTGTTTGTTCTCATTAGAAAGCCAGCGCATTTTTTTCCTGTAGAGAGAGATAAAATTCCAGTGCTTTAGTAACTCCCTCAGTAAACGTTAGATCAAGACAGCCGTGCAAGAAACTAGTAATTCACATCACTATGCTGTGACTTTCATCACTGATAAAGTAAAATAAAGAGTTCATGGCTTTTTTGGTAACATTTTACTGTGTGTCAGCACTGTACTGATACGGACCTGGACTTTTAGACAGTAGGAGCACTATTGCCTTCAAAGAGTGGAAAGGAGGAGGGAAAATGGGACTGGGAAGTTCTGCAGTGTCACAAGGCGTGGGCAGCGTGACACTTGGGGTGAAGGACCAAGAGGCAGACGGAGGATGTGGAGCAGTAGCTCCTGGTGGTCTGAACACGACCGGGCAGTGCAAATGAGCCTAAACATTACCTCTCGTGATGGACAGAAAGCCAAGGATGACAGGGAGATTTATCAGGGTGGGGTGGCTGGGAACAGATGTCCTGGACATGAGGAACCCTGAGGATGATGCATCGTAGAGACAGGATGAAACCTAATCACTTACCATATTTTAATCTGCAATTGTTATTAATAGTTTCTAGGCTAATATACTATTTCCATCGTTCTTACTAAAGAAAAACCTAGGGCCTGAAGAGCCTAGTATGGCAAGAATTATTACATTTACTTCTAAAATGTGGTTCCTTATCATACTACTGAGCATCTGGGGACTGGTGTACAACCACTGCAGGAGAAACACTCTTCTGTGGGATCAGATAGAGTAGGAATTTCACCCAGTCCCTCCATGAAAACAAATGCCAACCAGTAGATAGGCCAGCCAGAATGCTAAGACAACAGCTAGATATCTTTACCTCATGGAAGAGGATGGAGTAAAGAAAAATGAAGAAACAAGTACATAGGTGTAAATCAAAGAAAAGGAATAAAAAACCCAAGGAAAATAAAAAGATGAGGGAGGATTTTTCTATCAAGGAATAAAATAGAAAGGAGGAGGCCAAAAAGAGACAAAAGAAACATTAAAGATGACAAAGTGGGTCAAGGAAAGAAGATGTAGAACCTCAGGCTGCTGTGTTTTGTGTAGTTCTGTATGTTATGCAAATAGTCTGTTTTGCATATATAAGAATAATTACAAACATCAGTTTACAAAAGAAATTGGAAGTATTAGATAATAGCTTTTTTGAATTAAATTCTGTGTTTATCTACAAGAAAAGCTCTCCACACATACAACTATGCCTATATGACCCCACCCCAGTCTGAGAAGGATGTATCTCCTGGGCATAACTGACTTGGCCTCCAATGCTCATGCAATTTGCAGCCTCTTTAATGAACCTGCAAATTATACCAAAGTGTAATAATAACATGATTTGGGGGCAGAAATTTTTCAAATACGGGGTTCTGTATATGGATCTAATGGCTTGTGTACACACAAATACTCCTCCAGAACAAGGTTAGGTAGGAGCTCATAGAAGGAATAGCTCTTCCACAACAATTCCAAGTGTAAAAGCAGCAGCTGGAGCTGAAGCAAGTCTTTTTCCAGTTCTTTCTTTAATCTACTTCCCGTGTGTTCAGTGTAGTGATTCTTATCCTGGTCCCTTCACACAGAAGCTCCTAAAGATGGAATTTTAATCACTGTTCAGCTGAGCTGGTTTTAGCTGGTGACTTACAGGTGGAAAGCTCAGTGTCCAAAATGTCACACTTACCTCAGCGTGTGTCCCCGGGGCTGGCTGCCTGCCTGCCTTTTGTTTCTAAACGCTCATAGTTAATCTATGAATAAAGAGAGTAGGGAGGACCAGAAAACTGATATGAATTGTATGAGCAAATGATACATGATAGAGAAGGAGATGCAAGTAGCAGCTCTCAGCTCAGTTTCTCTGCTGAAGGGCTGCGCTAAGTGATAAGGTAGGTCTGGAGACTCATGTGTCAAACAGACGGAGGTAAATAATGTCTTATTTCACACTGAAAGCACATCTGGGTCCCAGATATTTAAAGAAAAACGAAGAAGTGGCGAAGTACATAAGTTACTCGCATGGTGATTGCTTGTTATCTGGACTGTAATTATAAGTAGATGAATAAAATGAACAGTTAAGGATGAAACACACCATATGTCCTCCTGGTAACAGCACAGTAAGGTACCACATAAACAACTGTCTTAACACCCCCTGTTGAGCTCTCACATTGAAGGCTATTGCATGCTTCCCTCCTGACTTTATATTTCCTGGAATTTACTGGTTTTCCCACAATTTTAGCCCTACTAGCGTGGAGCTTTGATCTTGGGAACTATTTGTAGCATATTTAACAAAGATTGAATTATTTTGTATTTAAATAACTTAATAACCAACATGCAGCAGGACTCAAGGTCTGTCTTTGGAATACTTATAAAAGGATTTTTTAAGGACAGAAGATGTATTTGTCTGTCCGTTTAACATAGACATACCAAGTAAATATGGCTACACTATTCACAGTTTACTAGTAGATTTGAAAGCATTTCATGCTGTACAGGTATATCATCCAGTTTCTTTCCAATGAAGCCCTCCAAAATTAAATAATGCTTTCTCTTTCCTCATCATTATTGACAAATTTACTATCTTTAGCTAGTTACAAGCTTATAGCACTGCTGGGATTTCTGCCATTCTAACTATGCTTTATAAAATTATCATTCACTGGCATGGATTTTTCCTCATCTTTTGCTTCTCTCGTCAATTTGCTCTGTTTGTGACATTCAGTCTGTTTGTATTACTACTTCCCATTTGTTATGACTCCCAATGTAATCTATTATACACGCAAATAGTAGGTATGATTTTTAATTACTAAATTTATTTTCTCACTGAATCAGCATGGCTTTTAGCAAAACATTTCCTTGATGTGAAACTGATTTCTTTGGTCCAATCCTGAAATACACACCCGTATTTACAAGGCCAGTAGTAAATTTTAAACATATCCTCGTTTACATCAGAAATATTACATATATTTTATCAAAAACTAATTATAAGACAAATATATTTGCCTGTTTTTTACAATGTACCCACATCCTGTTGCATCAGAACGCTACAGTTAGAGAAATAAATGTACGGGTGAAAGTATTTAATTGCATGTTAAATACAGTTTGTATTATTCTAAGTGTAAAATATGAAACCAAGTATTAAGAATCATTAGTGGTATGTGATAATTAAAGTCTATATGTAACTGCGGATTTCTTATCTGCAAGTTTACTGTAGAAAGCTCATTGGATTTCTAAAACAAATCATCGGGGACTGGACAAATGATATTTACACTCTTTTAATTATCCAGTGAGATTAGTGTTTGCGGTCTGTGTAAGTAGGTCACAAACATAGCAATGAAAATTAATTGTGCTACAGAACAGCAATGATTCATATGTTTTCTAGTCATAATTCTGGTAGTATTTTAAAGATAAGCCTCCTTAAATAATTTATTTTTAAGAAGATCTATTAACAACATTAAAAGGATACTTAAAAAACAGAACAAAACACCACTCTCACTGGAAGTAATTTCTCTCTGCCTTTATCCAGTTTTACTTTGCGGTACAATTACTTCCATTTTCAGAGATACGCAGAGTCAGCACTCCGTCAGATGCGCTGTCTGTCAAAAATGTACGCCCTCAACTGAATTTTTTTCTTTTTCCAAGTGCAGCGGATGGGAAGGGATAGTATGTCACCAAGAAGAGGTTCTGAGCCTATTTTTAAAATCGGCTGCGACGCCAATTTCAATAGAAATATGCTGGACTTGACCACATTTATGTTCACACACGTGTAATTCTTTTTCAGCGTGCTCCAGAGTTCATTGCTCTGTGATGTTCTTGCTCTCGGACACTTCTTACAACAGTGCTGGCACAACACAGTGCTCTGCAAATGTCAGCAAAGGCTCCTGCCACATGTCGTAGCTGCTGACTGGGGGGGGGTTTCCATTGCCCGCCATAAACAGGCTCAAAATCACACCATTTTAAGGCATTACCAGCCTCTGTGGGTTTATTCTTTTATTACATTCATTTGTTTTAGTTATTACATTAGTTCCATTTCCACAGTAATCGTTACACTAGTGTATCAGCATTTCCCACTTCAGTTGTTTTCAGTACATTAAAAATTAGTCATAAATATTGTTTCATGATCAAATTTGGCATAACTTGCTTTACAGGTCAAGCAAACACATTTTTCTTTCACAGATTAAAAGCGAAATCTGTTTGATCGTATTCAAGCCCTTTCATTAGTTAAAAAACCTTTTGATTTATTAATTTGGAAACACTGTGCCAAGTTCTGCTGCTATTTATGCCACTGTTAATCCACAGTAACCCAACTATATTCAGTGGATTAGTCTGAATTTATACCTGTTTTTGTAAAAACAGTCAAAAAATGGCCACTTTTGGCTTAAATAAATAGTGAGTAGGGGAAAAAAAAAAAGACTGATCAGAAGAAAAAATTGCCTGCTCATTCAATGGTCAAATTAAGTTGGCGTGTAACGCTTTGTTGCTGCAATACTTGCCCCAGGAAGGAAGGCGACTGCAAATGTAATTCCCACTGATAGTTCTGTATTTCCAGTTCAGCTGGGGATTTAATTTATTTGTAGTTTAATTATTGAATAGCAAAAGGAAACTAGTGTCTCAAGGAGCAAGGCTGCTTTTCCTGAGTAAACATTAACCTCTTTCTCATATGGAAACAGTGGTTAGAGCACAAAGGGAGTTTCTACACTATGTCCAGTTGCAAACCACTTCCAGAAAACCTGGAAGATCAGTATTCTGAAACTTGATGACCTTTCAGTAGCACTAAAGGCATTTTACAAGATCAAGGCCTGCCATTGAGATGTCTTCTCAAACTTATCTGTTACTCAAGAGCACAATGCTGTAACAGCTACAACAACGTTTTAGATTACTTTGATCCAGGTTGTGTGTCTTGAAGTGAAGATTTATGAATAAGGTGGATCAAACACATCATGTTGGAATAGCTCCTCTGTAGGTTTTTAATGTTGCCAATAATGAAGAGCCATTCCCAGGGAGGTCTCAGTCCTTTGCACATTACTCAGAGGATTTCAGGATTCCACAGCTGTATAAATCCTTTAATTAAAATCCCTCTGTGCACGTTTTAAGGTAGGCTATGGTGTTCTTGATGTAGGTGGGTCAGTTTACTGCTCTTTCCATCTCCTACTCAAGACCCCAACAGCTTTGCCAGGTGACAGGAGCCACCTCTGCTACTGAGCTGCAGTTCTTGGCTCCTTTTTGAATTTCTGCATAGTCATGTATCTCTCTGACAAGGATATACCTGCTGCCTTCTGTTTGATGGCTGTGCCACTGATGGATTCCTTCTCCAAAATCCAGCAAGGAAACCCTTCCAACCCAAATGAAGATCAATAGCACCGCACCTGAAGTTTTGATAAATACTTTTGATCATCCAATAATGACTAATTGCTTCAGGAGAGCACAGTAATTCTGATGACACTCATTCATCAAACAAGGGAGTAGAGAAACTTGGACCTTTATAGTAAAGTCAGCCATCCCACTTTAGCAACTATATTTTATTTTATACAGTGTAGGTCAGCAAAGAGCCTCTCCTACCCTCTTCAGTTTAATAGGTAACCTTCTCTGAAGCCCAAGAGTGAGCACAACGTGAATGTTGGTGCAAATGATGCTCTTTGTCTACACAGCCTCTGTCCTTACCCAGTTCACTTGATGTCTGCAGGAGATTATCAGTAGACATTAATAAGAAGGCCAAAGCACATTTTCAGTTTTAGAAACTGTTTCCACACCTGCAAATGGTGAGCTTCTCAGGCTTTTCACTGTCTTCTGAAACCCATCTGGCTAAAATAATCATGAGGACTTCATGTTACGCCCACAGGAAGATGAATGCCCACGTGTGGAATACGAAGCCGGTGGCTGCACTCCTCTCGGTTGTGCAAATGGCTGTGTCTCAGATACGGGCCCTCTCTCTAGCTGTCACTGACTTTGTGGGACCTTGCCAAAGTAAAGCCAGAGTACTCCCAGCCTTCTGCTGGAAATGTGGGACCTACCTGCTGTTCCAGCTGGTTTTGCCACACACTGCAGGGCACCCTTCAGCTGCAGTATCCAGGCTGACCTGCGGGTGGAAGTCCTGCAGAAGGAAAAGGGAACCACAGAGGCAAGTTTCTGAAACACTGGAAAACCAAGGATGTTGCCAAGACCTAAATATGCTGTCACTCTGGAGGAGATTCTGGAGGGACTACCTGGCAGTCCTCTTCCAGTGACACATGGTAATTGTGCTTCTATCCTCTCTCAAGGTGTCAGTGAACCAAAGGGAGTGAATGAGTATCAGCTGCACTCTGTGGGCTGTGGAAAATGTCCAGGACAACTCTTCTCTCCCTTAGATGCATGCAGTGGTGGCTGAAGCCAATACATCAGTCCATAAGCCACTGGTTAGTTCATGCTGTAGGTTACTGTTTCACACAGAGCTATGGGAGCTAAGAAGCGAATGTGCTACGTATTCTGTCATACCCATGCAAAATAACTCATTTCAGAACACATGGCAGACAATGGGGTGATAATCTTTTAGTTACCACAGAAAACCTGAGCAGGACTGGAGGATCAGAACCCTTGGATGTAAGAAGGAATCTGTGATGGTCTCTTTGGTCAGCTCACCATTGAATTTCATGCTGTCACCTTGTGCATCTTTACGTAGCTTCCAGGCAGGAAGTGACTAAGCTGATACCTACAAGATTTCATGCTGTGCACAGGCTTGGGTAAAATGCTGTCAGTTTTAGGGTGGCAGCCATAGGGGCTGGAAGCCTCAGAGACAAACCTACTTTGCTTTGAAGGGAGGAAAGATTGCACTTGACCTCCTGCTTTGTGTAGAAACTGCCTCTGGAGCCAGCTGGCCATGGTGTGCAATACTCCATCTTCATCTCGGGAATCTCTGCAGAGTTTTGAACTGCCACCTGCACTTAGAAAATCTAAGTCAGATTTCAGGTGCTGTGGATTGTTGTCACCTTGGAGGTCAAATGCCTAGAAGAGAGAAGCATCTGTGGCAGGGGTGCTTTAAAGGTGCATGCATACATCCCACGCAATGCTGTCTTTGTTACCTCTTGATAATATACTGGCCACTTTTACCTTAAGCAGTAGCTGATGTGAACTTAACTTGTCCCAAGACAATTCTCAAATCGAGCTCTATATACGTAGGTATATAACTCACTTGTTACCATTCGTGCAAGAGAGCATACGGATGAATACATTCAGATTCCAAGACTTGGGTTTTACTTTCTAAGGTTGCTGGTTGTTATTCTGGTGAATCTTCATGGCATTAAGGACACTGCTCCTCAGAGAGCAATCTGTAAAAGCCTCAACGTCATCCTTGTTAACACAGTGTTAATGCTGTAGGAAGTGTAGTGGAGAACAAAGATGGGAAAAAAAATGCATGCACAAATATTCCTGTTATAATTCCTATATAATTCTCACCTTAATGATAGATAAGCAAACAGATATACTGATTGACCTAGCAAGCCAACAATTCTCATGGATTCTTGGTAGATGGCAATAGCTTCATTTGCTGGCTCAGAGCAACCATGGAGCTGAGTGGCCATTGCTGTCTCTGCCACCTCTGTTCTCTGGACAGAGAGAGACATTACACACCTGGTTCTTTCTTAGTCTGGCCAACGTAATGATTCCTGATAAGCCAGCAAGGACAGCAAGGCTGAAGAAACCAGTTAAAGATTTGTGTGAGAACATGGTGAGGGGGCAGTTTCTTTCTTTGGCTCCCCTTGCTTGCTGGTGCCAGTTTTACCTTGCAAATCCACAACTTTTACGTACTGATGGTTGCTCCACATGTCAGTAGTTAGTTCAGTATGTAGGAACTAGACCATCCGGATCCTTGGATATAAAAAAAATTCCTTTGTTTACGATGAAATCATAATGAAATGATAAAACAATTTTCCCTGTGTCGTGGTTTAACCTTGGCCAGCAGATAAGCCGCTCACTCACTCCCTCCGCAGTGTGATGGAGGGAGAATTGGAAAGGTAAAAGCGAGAAAGAAACTTGTGGGTTGAGATAAAAACAGTTTAATAATTAAAAAGCGATAATAATTTTTAAAAAGTAAGGAAAAGAGGAAAAAATTAATAAAGAGAGAGTAAAATAAAACCAGGGGAGACAAGTGATGCAAACAAAAACAATTGCTCACCACCAACCGACCGGTGCCTAGCCAGCCTCCAGGCAGCAGCCCCCCTGCCAACCTCCTCCCCGCAGTGTTGTTGCTGAGCCTGACATCACCTGGTATGGAATATCCCTTTGCCCAGCTGGGGTCAGCTGTCCTGGCTGTGTCCCCTCCCAGCTTCTTGTGCACCCCCAGCCTACTCGCTGGTGGGACGCTGCGGGGCACAGAAATGTCCTCCGTGCTGTGTAAGCACTGCTCGGCCGTGACTAAAACATCAGGGTGTTATGAACACTATTTTCAGCACAAACCCAAAACACAGCCCCATACAAGCTACTGTGAAGAAATTTAACTCTATCCCAGACAAAACCAGCACACCCTGATGGATTTTTTTTAGAATCCTTCCCTTCTCCACACTCCTGCCTCATAGGACTGTTTTATGCATATAAATGTGCCAAAATTTGTGCATTCCTATTATCACAAACTTGTTACAATGTGAGCTGCAACTACAAAAATACAGTTCTTAACGATTCAGGAAAGGACACGTGCCAAGGGAGCTGACTTCAGCGAAGCAGAAGATGATAATGACGCCATTTCTTTTTTTTTGCTTTGGTGGTGTTTTTATTTGTTTGTTTGCTTTTTTAAGTGCTGCATTTGTGCGAAGGAGGAGCAGAAATGGATTGGCTGGGCCCTACTTCTTTAAAGTGCCAACCTTTTTGTCACTAACATGGTGGCAGTTTGCTCCTGTTCTGCAACAGCTCTTTCTGCTGTTAGAGCAGCAGCTATAGCTGTGACGAGCCGGTGCTATAATGATCAGCAGATAACCAGGATGGAGCTTATGAGAGGAGAGGGATTTCTGAGCTAATACTAACTCCAAACAGCTAGTCTGTGCCAAAATGTTATACCAGGAAAAGACCACAGTTCAGCACAAACCACTGAAGAACTATATATATTTATATCTTGCTCTTCCAAAGGGAAAGGACAAAGTATGGACTGTGAGACACCATACCTTATGTTCTCAGCCTGTGAGGTGGTTTGCTTAGCTTTCTAGAGCTTTAAAACATCTCACTTGTTTTAGTTTTTGCATTCTTCTTCTCAGTCCATTCTTGTAAAGATGTCAGGCTCTTCCACGACCTTCTGATTCTGGGATTCAGCATCCAAATCCCTTTCCTTCTCTGAAGGTGTATCCTCTTCATTTTCTTAGTATGTTCTGGTTTTAAAAAAACATAAAAACAACTTTAAAAAATCCAAAAGAAGCTTTTAAAACCTATATTTACTCTTCATATTAATATTCATATAGTTCTGCCTTAGCATAGAGTGTAGCTCATGCTATGTGATTTTGGTGTGCTTACTTCTAGTGTTTAAAAGACTCCACAACTCCCTGTTTTTAATTTTCACACTTCAACAGTCAGGTTGTTTGGTAATAACCTTTCTGTTGACCAACACTTCGTGCAGGTGACAGCTCTGCATGCAGGGGGTGTAACATTCCTTAGCTTTTTATTTTAAAACATTATTTTAACCATCTTAGTGTTATCTTCAATGGAACCATTGGCTATTCTGGTCTCAGAGGAGAGAGCTTGTTAAAATGTTCTTCTGATAAATATTTAAACACATAACTATCAAGTTACAGCCCAGTATTTCTTACTACAAATGGCTTCTGGCAGTGCACGTGAGATTACCCATTTTGTTGCTGCCTTCACAAACAATGCAAGTCTGGCCAATGATGGTAATAATCCAAACCCAGTAGGTATTTGTCTGCAGCCAAAGAAACAAATCCGTGCCAGCCTTACACCATGGTCTTACAATTTCTGGATCTGTCCTCTCAGATCTTTCATTCAGCTATTTTTGGTAATTTTTTTTTTAAACATCCACTGATATTTTTTCTCTACTTAGGTCCATTTATCCCTGCATAGCATGGTTCTGACCTACGCTCTGGATTTTTCCATATCTGTGTATCCTATATCGCAGATGTACCATTTCTTGCTTCAAGGATTTAGGAACAATCAATCCATTCTACTCCAACAAAGCTCTAAGAAGATTATGATATATGTGTCACGTAGAACAGCCAGTATCAAAAGCTGGCTTTACTTTTGGAAATTCTCATTACATTGTGGCTTCTGCAATGACCGCCTCTTCTTAAATGCTGAAAACCTCCTCTTGAGCACTGGTGCACCGGAAGGGCTGTACTGGGCCAGACTACAAGTCAAACTGGTCAGCATCCTCTGGTGGTGGTGGCCAGTAGCATATGAGTAAGGAGAAATGGCAAGAACAGGACAAATGCAGCATCAAACATTCCTGAGAATAGTGTCAAAGCTTTCTGCAATCAATAGCCTTTTTCCTGAGACAACCACAGAGCTTGTGTTTTCCATATTTTATGGTATCGTGCTCCGCTGGAACCCTATTCACAACGTAATCCGATGCGATCTCACACGGGTAGCAGCGCAGTCGTCTGTGCAGCTTTCACTCTGCCGGCTATGCGGAGTCTGTTTTCCTACCGTCTCACTCCCCTTACCCGCGAGCTTTTGTGAAAGGTCTTCTTTCTTGCAGGTATGGCTGTGGGTGGAAGCGTGCTGCTTCGCACTCTTACGTGCCTCCTGTCCGCACGTAATCATTCAGCTCCTTGCGAATGCGGTGTTTACGTTTTAGAGACTTCTCCCTGTAGTGCTTATTTTTGCCCCAATGTTGCCATGTTTCTATGGGTTCAAGCCTGTCTAACACCATCTGCTGTGACAGTCCAATTTCTCTTCAAAACTTGCAGCTGGTCTGATCACACGTTGTGCTAGCTTTTTCTGAAGACTGTTTTTCTATGGTTTGGCTCTCTGATGGGTGGAAGTAAAGGCTGTGGAAGCAAATTTGCAAGGCGTGCTCCTACACCAAGCTCTCCTTTTTTCTCACATTGACACAGCTAAAGGCAAATAAACTTTAACCGGATCTTGATGCTTCAGGGCAATTGCTGCACTCTGGATCACACCTCTTCAAGGGCCACGCATCCTTTCACTCACAGCTTTCTACCTGTTTGCAGCTGCTCCTATTCCTGCCTTTACATCATTTTTTTTAAACTCACAGTTGATCAGGAAGAAAAAGTCTTGTAATCTATGTGTGCCTCAGTTTCCCATTCTGCTAAATGGGAATTGCAAAACTGAGCAGTACTTAAAGGTAAATTATAGACTAGAACAGCATATTTCAGTTGGAAGGGACCTACAACGATCATCTAGTCCAACTGCCTGACCAATGCAAGGCTGACCAAGTTAAAGCACGTTATTATGGGCATGTCCAAATGCCTCTTAAACACCGACAAGCTTGGGGCATCAACCACCTCTCCAGGAAGCCTGTTGCAGTGCTTGACCACCCTCTCGGTAAGGAAATGCTTCCTAATGTCCAGTCTAAACCTCCCTCCCCTGGCGCAGCTTTGAACCGTTCCCACGTGTCCTATCCCGGGATATCAAGGATAAGAGATCAGCGCCTATAAGTTTAAGTAATTCATGCAGAGTAATTTATTAATATTAATATGAAAAAGGGAAACTGGGTGCCAGTGCTACATACCCTATGATGTTATTAAAATTACCTTTCTATTCTCTTGTTAATTGTTGTGCTTATTCAGATAGCACCTTTAGTAGAACATCTCTATCACACTGATCAGTATACAAATGCATAATAAAAAGAGAGTCCAAGCCTTTCCAGAGCTGTTGCTCACAGTTGGTTGGAACAAGGAGTAAAGGACCCAGAGATACTCCTTGGTCCTCTATGTCACCAGCTCCTACTGGCCTGGCTGACAGGCTTTCCCATGCAATTCCTTTCTTCCTTCTCCCTCTTCTGCCCTTATTACAGCTCTTGATATATTTTACTGTTACTATAGTTATTCAAAAGACCAATTCTTAAGCTTCCTTTGACCCAGTTATTATGGTAGGAGGTCCACTCATCTACTTACCAAGGGAACAAGCGTGACCGCAGCTGAGAAGTCAATTTGAAGGATGCAAGCATTTGTTTTGAATAAGACCCTGCACGGGTGCCGTTAGAGACAGCCAAAGCAAAAGTAAAATCCCTCTATTCCGTATTCTGATTTGGAAAAGTTTAGGGAAAGAGAGTGATACACAGGAGAGAGCTATGATAAATTATCCTTAAGTTCGCACTCTCACTCTGCATGCTGCATAGCCCTCAGGAGCATAAGTTAATGTTCCAGTAAGATGAAAAAGAGATAGAGTTTTGGGAGCTGGTGCCACCTATATACACACTGAATATCAATGTCATTTATTTCACCTGACATGCTTACAAAAATATGTTAAACTTCAAGAAAATTAGCTTTTCATCTTACTCTAGAAAGCTGAATTTAAGCTTTGGAAAGAAACCACAGAGCAATTCTTTATTTGTTAGAAAGCTAGCTGCTTTCTAAAATAAGGCGCTTCTGAGAATAGATGCATTGATCAAAGTTGTTTTGATCAGGGGACCAAAAGCTTTGGTTTTGGTGTGGTTTTTCTGTTTGTTTATTCTTTTGTCTTTTCTTAGCTTGTTTTCCCATCCTCCTTTGTCTTCCCCTCCCTCCCACGTAGATTTGTGGGGTTCTTTTTCACACTGATGGGAGACAGCAGATACTGCCCACCTTTCCCTTTTGAACCTGAGGACCACGAGGAGCCCGGCGCTGCCGTGACGGTGCAGCCCAGCCTGGTTCAGCAGGCAGCACCAGGCACTCGCTCGTCAGAGCCTTCGCCGCCTCCGCGCCACGTGCCAGGACAGTCACTAAAAGCAGCACCGAGGATTTGCCACCTGGGGCTTAAGCCTCCAGCTAGGACCACTATTTTAAGTGGAAGTAGAATCAGGTCCTTGATTCTTTTGGAACTGAACTGTGGTTTCCCGTCTGATTTAACACCCTCGGCAAAAGCCAGCAAATGGTCGGTGCCTCGTGTTCTGCACTGGCCTTGGCCATGTGCCTTAGCAGTGAAGTCCCAGCAGCCTTAGTCTCAGTCCCCTGAGCCATCCCGTCCCCGTCTTGCTGGCATTTTAAAATTTAAGCACTTTTGTTCTCAGAAGCAGGTGAGATGCAACATTAGACAGCCATTTTACAACCACCTCTCAGATAATTGGAGAAACCTCCGGCAGTTGCGTTAATCCCCCTCTCTCTCCCCCTCACGCAAACACTTTGTATGAAAGCGAATTCTGCAATTAGTCGCCTAAATCCTCTAATCCTACCTGTCATGCTTTGAATCCTGGCAGATGGCTTGGTCGGTGTGGTGTGCGTCGGCACCTCCACCCTGTGATGCCGGTGGCGAGGATGAACGCCCCTCCTCGGGATGCCGTGCACAGCGCCCTTGGCAGCAGGGGGGGCATTTCTGTACAGGTACAGCCTGTAAGGGTCCCAGAGAGCTGCGGCGAGGGAGAGGTTCTGCCCTTTGATGTTCTGCAGCTTGGTCCCCAGATGGAAATTTTGTCCCAGGCTCCCATTGCCCAGGAAGAGCAACAGGATCAAAAGCCTCTGGTAGGGGACGGTTGTTAGTCGGATGTGGTTTGACACTGGCGTGGTGGCATCAGGATGTGTAACTGCCTGGAAAAATCGAAGCAGGCCTTCCCTGGACATGAGGGAGGGCTGCTGATCAGACGCCTGCCTTCAGACACGAAGCAGTTAATACAAAGTGTTCATAATTAGACTTCATATTAGCTCTCAATTAAGGTGAACGAGGAGCGTTCACACCTCTCTCAGTGCTATTATTTCAGCCTTGCTGGCTGGCAGACTCCACAAGACAGCAATGTGTCCTTGTCATAGGGACCAGCTGTCCCTGCTTAGGTGAAACAGTCCCTTTTTTGTCATTCTGTCCCATTAAAATAATTCATCAACTCCGATGCATTTTAGTAGGGGCTAATGGTGCGACCCTGTTTTCCCTTCAAATGTCCCTATTAATTACTTCTACATATTGTTGTCTGTGTTACACGGTAAAATATTTTGCAAGTTTTCTTTTTCCTTAATTCTTGAAAATTGTGAGTAAAATAGCTACAAAAAAAAATTAATAATGCACAATAAACAACCACCCCGTTTCTAACACAAACCCTTCCCTGAGGTGGTAAGTCACCACTGGATTATTTTGTCTCTCCAAATTCATTGCAGTTAATTGCTTTTTGGGCAGATGTCTATCACCACCCTCTGCTGGATGAAGTCCAAACAATCCAGTCATATATCACGGCCCCCACACTGTGAGCACCCTGCCTCTGTTTTTTTGGACAGCGGGTAAAGAGGTAAAAGGAAGGTTAGGAATAAGCAACTTTTAAAAAAAAAAATCCTGTTGAGTTGAATACTGCACACTGAAAATATTTTAAGGTATAGAACAAAGCTGCGTAGGTAATTTGTGGAAGGGTATGCCATGATACCAAACCAGATCGTATGGAAGATTAGACAAAATTTTCAGATACCTAAAATATTTTTCTCTAGAAGTTAGGGAGCTAAATTTGAAGGGACAAATCCTTTTCTGTGTCCATCTAGGAGAGATCCACAATGAAGAAATCTCCACGTGTTGCTTTGAAGGCCACTTATGCTACTTCCAAGGCTGGCAGTTACCTGGTGCAAAGTGGCTGTCACAAAGCACAAGCTGAATCTGGCTAATTAGATTAGAATAACATCTTTCATTATTGCCATGAAAGAAAAGGCATGGTTTAAAGTCCATTTGATGTTTAAATACCTTCTTTGTAGTCCTTCCCATTTAGACAAGTAACATGGATAGTATGGATAACTTTGTTGACAGGAAGGTCTGGAACAAATTTCTATTTTTTAACCTTTTTATTTCGTATCGCGGGGTGAAATGGAGTCATGTCATGATCGTTAGCGACAGGGTTGGCGGCACGAGTTTGTGGCCGTTCCATCTGCCGTGACCCAGGTTGGGTGCCTCACGCCAGGCTGTGCTGTCATAGGACACACGTATGCCCCGAGTGTCAGAGCAGCGTGGAAGCAGCGACCTCATCGTTTGGGTGTTTGGGGCTGAGCCACCTGCGCCCCAGGAGAGGAGCCTTCAGGGGTTGCCATCCACAGCGTTGACCTCGGAGATACCAAGGATGCGGCTCACACCTTGCTCTCACACTCACACCCCAGGAAAGCTCAGACGTCTCCGCTGTGCAGCGTAGGGGGCGAGACTGCCGGAGCCCACTCAGGCGGGTCCGGTGCCATCGCCTCGCTCTGCCGTTTCAGCAACCTTCACCCTCCCTGCTTGAGGGGGGCCTGTACTGCTAAGGTCTTAACGCTTGGAAAATAAAGCCCACAAAGAACCTGCATCTTCAAGCGTCCTTGAACACATTTGAAGTGTGGTCTTTAACGACTTTCGGAAAATAAAAAATAGAAAAAAAGGAAGGAAGGGAGAAAGGAAGGGAGGGAAGAAAGGAAGGGAAGGGAGGAAAGGAAGGAGAAGATCAAAGCCAGCATGTGTTTTCAGTCCTCATTACTAGAACTTCCTGTCAGTAATGTGGGGGTAAAATGAAATGAAAGTCAGTGAAATCACTATTAAGGTGTCTCATGGATATATATTTACATTGCTCTCCTCCTACCACCCTCTCCTCTCTTGGAAAGTGCCTTTCTCAAATATGAAGATCTCAAATTCCTGTGGGACATTTTCATCGGTCAGGAATTTCCACCAGATACACGTTAGAAGAAGGAAGCAGAATGGATTCCTTAGCCCAGCCAGCATTAATCTGTGTTGGACAAGTACCTCAGCTTTTTGTGGCAGTCCTGCTGATAAAGGGGGAGCAGGCAGACATCAAGGGGTGTAAGACTTGCAAAGACTGAGCTTGCTTTAACTGAATACCAAGGTTTCTCCCAAACCATCTTTCCTCATAAGGCACCAGTTTCCTGCCTGTAGCAGAGAGGATGGTGAACGGGAGAGATGTGGCTGGGTTTCCAGCTGATTTCCTCACATCCCATATGTTTCTCGGCAAGAGGGAAGAACTGGCTCATTATTCAGAAAATTGAAAAATGCCCAGATTCATCAGTCAGTTCTTCACGAAAGGCTTTATCATCTGTGCTGCTAAGGGAGTTCAGCCCTAGTGTGATTCTTCTGTTTCTTTCAAGGGGGTTGTTCTCTCATCCTCTCTTTAATTCCTTTAAATTCAAATGAGTGAGTCCAGTCAGCTTGATAACAATAATAGATCTACACCTATGAGAGGACTCTGAAATTTACCTTTCTTGTGACCTGTTGTACCATACCCGTATGAGAGTCTAATGCTAAGAAACGCTGGTGTGAAACTACACAACTAAGATGCAGGCTCAGGGATCAAGAGCCTGGTTTTCCCTCAGTAGATAAATATTAACTGAGGCTTATATAAAACTAAAGATATAGCTAAAATATCTCAAGTGATACAGAATCGTTAGGATTATACAAAAGCAGCTGAAAATGGGGATAGATTTTTGAAGAGAATCACAGATGTACAGGCTACAGCAACAAACTTTGCCTGGCACAATTATCTTCTGTTTGTCTCCAAACCATTTCTTCTTGGAAATGGCACGTGTAAATGTGCCTATCTAGTTATGTAAGCGCAGACACATGCAAACCTGTCATATATTATTGGGATTTGTTTTTCTTTACCAAAATTTTTGTTGATGATGAGAATGAAGCATTTTGCTCTGCTTTACATTCTCAAAATCCCAAAGGACTTTCCAAGTCCTACGTTTGTATGGGGGACGCTGACCTTGCTCTCAGTAAAACAAGAGAACTTCCCGCATTATCCTCACGGATAGGAAAGCTGGCATTTTGCTTGGTGATATTCAACTCATACGCAGCCTTGGCTATTCTAATTTTTTAATTTATTTTATTTATTTACTGGGAAAGTAATATCATTGGGGGATGGAGATTTTCTATGGTTTTAGCGAAATGCCATGGAGTCTTTAACTTCCACCTGGACAGCCACCAGAGACAAACAGAAAGGACCTTGGGTTTAATGTCTCATCTAAAGGATATTATAATGTGTTGGCCTCATTATTCACAGCAGAAAAGGCCTTTGTCATGGTCAGATGGCTTTAATGTGTTTCGTATGCTACATAAATTCAAACTTGATGGCTCATTTATTTGGTGGATTGCAGCGTTATTCAACCTAAATGAAGCCTTGGTATTTACTAATAATTTGGGCTCTGGCTGTTGTTTACTTAAGCAAGCAGTGTCCACTATCTCCTCTGTTGTCTGTATTAACTTTGGACTCTACTAATTCAAGGAATATTATAGAGGGGGCCAAAAAATTACAGAGAAAATAGCTTTTCATTTGTGGACAATTATTTGTCCAAGCCTTGAAAGATTAGTATTCCAATACTGCAATTTCTGACATCAGTTTTCTCAGGGTCAGAAACAACTTCTCAGACTTCATCCAAGCCTCAAAGTACCCCCATGAGGAAGTGAGTCATCATTATGAACGTTTTGAAGAAGGGCAAATTGGAGGTAAGAGGAGGTTAGACGGCTTATTCCATGGCAAGAGAAAGACACCGACTAAAATGCATCCGGAATCCAAATCTGCCTTTTAATCTCAGGACCCGTTTCCTCTTGTGATGTGACAATATTCTTTGATGAAGCGACATACAGCAACTATCAAACTATGTAGTCACACCACATCAGAAGTGTTCAGAACACAGAGATTCTCTTCTATTGTCTGAAAAATGAGACTGGCTATAAAATGTATGGCTATAATGAGGAACTCTGTAACTATGCAATTATGTATACTGTGCATCCTCTATTCTACCTTATAGATTTACTTTTTGATGTGACGTTTTTTTAAAAATCTGAATTTCATAGTGGAATTCTAGCCAAACCCTCCCAAAGCTAATTTTTAAATCCCCACCCAGGTGAACATTGTGAGAGCAATCTTGAAATTAAAAATTATCCATTAAATCAAAAGATAAACTAAGAATCCTACTGTGCCATTTTAGATCTAGTCAGAAACATGAGAAAGTATCTATAACCATGGCAAAAGGTACTCGTTCTTCCTGCAGAAACACACAACTAGATTTTAATAAACTGAATAACCATGAGAACTCAAATTGATGAATAGATTCTGAGTGGAGCAGGATCTGTATGACTAATTCACAGCTAGGAAATACATAAATATAGTATAAATACCAAACGTTCATTTATGCCACTAATTACATTTTAAAATTATATAGATGGACCCAAATTTTTCCCTTCCCCTGTGGGTACAAGTGGGGAATAACTTTAAAACTTAGAAAAAAAATCACCATTCTGGCACTGAACATGGGCTTTCTTGGGCCAGTTCTCCCAGTCAAGTTTCTAGTGTGAAACAGCTGCTGCTTGCTGGATCTCCAGCCAGTTAATAATTTGCCACTCTACCAAACAACTTTTCAAGTGATTTATTAAGCGATTAGGAGTCTGCTAAGACAAATCAAGTGGACTTTATTATCACAGCAGCAGTAATTCAGCCCTGTAGCAGAAGGAAAGGTGTACCTGAAAGCACAAAACACAGTCCTTACTCAATACCTTTCACTTTCCTCTTGGAATTGCAAACCACATTAGCTGTGACTTACAAATCTGTTTTCTCTTTTCCCTTCCAGGACAGGGCTATGCCAGCATCCAGCCTGGCAGGTGTCCTGGGTCTGACCGGGATGGAGTTAATTTTCTTCACAGTGGCCCAGAGGGTGCCATGGTTTGGATCTGTGACCAAAGCAGGGTTGACAGGAGAGGGATGGTTTAGCCATTGCCGAGTGGTGCTCGCCCAGCGTCGAGGACTTCTGCTTCTCACACCGCCCTGGCCACGAGTAAGCTGGGGTGGGCAAGGGGTTGTGAGGGGACACAGCTGGGACAGCCCACCCCAGCTGGCCAGAGCCATATTCCCTACCCTGTGATGTTGGGCTCAGCCATCCACACGGTGTCACACTCGGCAATAAACCCCGGGGCTGAAGCTTTTCCAAAGCTGCCATCACCAGGGACCGCTGGTGTTGAGTGATTGCTTTTTCATCACGCACTGTCTTTGCCTCCACCTCCCCCCCCCCCCCATTAAATTGTCTTTATTTCAATCCACAATTTTTCTTGCTTTTGCCCTTCCAATTCTCTCTCCCATCCTGTTTGGGGCGGGGGGGGAGTGAGTGGCTGGGTGGGTCTGACCAGGGTTAAGCCACCACAGCAGGGTACCAGCCATTACACAAAATGCTGGAAACTTCTGGAAATTTCTTGACTTGCTCTCCTTTTAAATGAAGAGCCTGTGGAAATTACCTCCTGTGTAGCTCTTGGGTGGCCTCAGTTTAACAAGTTCATCACTGTAAGAAAATGGTGGCTCTAAGGTCAGATTTTTGGGCTGGGATTATTTTTTTTTTTTTTTTAGCATTGATGTTCTCCTCTGATTTCTTCGTTTACGTTCACTGCCTTGACTTAGCCCCTCTCTCAGAAAAGCAGCAAGGTATTGCCATTAAGAGAGTTGGTAATATGTCATAATCTCATGCCTTAGGAGCAACAAGTTTGCTTAAGGGCCTGGCGTCACGTACTAGGGATATGCAAGATATAAAAAGCTACAAAAGTGTTAGATATTTTCACAACATTTAAAATTAACACTGAAGCACGTGCCTCATGCGCCGCTTTCATTTTGTTGCCTGTAATGCATGCCAGCAGTGGGAAAGGATTCCGAAGTGAACAAGATACTGGGATATTTGCCATGTTATGGTAGGCGAGATACTTTCTGCCACTACACTTTTTCCAGTGAAACCATTATACATCGTTTGCAATGATCCAGCTTTACACGTCACAAACGTGACCCACCCTTGACGTGGTTAGAGAACTGGACTCTGCTAAGGTGCAGCTTTGGGTCTGCTTTGGGATCAGAAGTTTCATAACAAGCACAGCAGAGCTTCCAGGGGAATTACTCAGGCGCGCGCCTGTTAACAAAATTTGGTAATCCTCTAATAAAAACACCCAATCTGTATCTGGCTTCTACCACGTACTACCTAACCTTATAATCCTCAGTTTTAATAATATCTGCAGGTTTGGGGAATAAAGTCTTGCAAGTGACAAAGCAGATGACAACTCACAGGAGGGAAACCTGGAGGCTGAAGACGGAAGGAAGGTTTGTAACAAAATAAAAGAACACAGAAAATTGATTTTCTCTTTGTGTTTTTCTCCTGCATCTACTAGAACAATTTCTGATGTATTCAAAGGATTGCTCTCCCTTCAAGAAGGCTACAGCAAGATATTTCTGGTTTTGTTTTTTGGTGGGGTTGTTTTGGTTTTTTTTTTGCAGGCATCCTAATGCTAAGAGTAGGAACAACAACCAATACAAGGATTTCTCCCTGCGCCCAGGAAAACAGCTGGTTACCCTATTTAACTGGAACTGAAAGACTCCAACATTCATAAAACACCCCAGCAGGGGCCTTATTTTGTACAAATGTGTACTAACTTCATGGGGGAAATCTGCACCAGCATACCTCATTATATCTAATGGAATACTATTAAGAACTCCATGCCCTGTGAGTTGAAAACCTTTCTGTAAGCAGGTGGCATTCTCAGTCTTGCTTATTAATGCAGACATCCGAGCTGATAAAAACATTGTCCCTTCATGTGTTTTGCCTCCTACATATCCTCTGTTTTTCAAGAGCCAAACACCCGGCTTCAGCCGTGCTCGAATCCTTTGTGCTGCTGGGTTGGAACTAATGGGATTCACCTGGTCTGAAATCAGAATCCGCAGAACCACGCTGCATCTCTGCGGAGACCCTAAAACCTGACACT
This sequence comes from Chionis minor, assembly GCA_013398295.1. Taxonomy (NCBI): domain Eukaryota; kingdom Metazoa; phylum Chordata; class Aves; order Charadriiformes; family Chionidae; genus Chionis; species Chionis minor. The sequence continues at coordinate 26,840 of VZSF01003128.1, read as the reverse complement.
GTTTGGGGAAACTTTATTCCACTGCACAGTTAAAAGAAAAAAAAATAATAAAGAGGCAAGCAAATGCAAATATAAACAATACTGAGTGTCTTCAGACAGAAGTGACTATTCCTCCTTGCTCTCCCTCAGGATGGCCCCTGACTTCAATTATTTATTTATTTGGGAATTGATCTTCCCAGGAGAGGAATTCAGGTGAAAATATTTACCTCAGACAGAAACTTCAGAGCATGCAAAATATTTATGTTAAAATTCTTAAAAGGTGAGTCATTTAAAAATTAAAATGTTTTTATTTAATGTTCCTGAAAGTGGTTCACCCATGCTGTGGCCCCTTTGACAGTTCAAGAAAAGACTCTTAATGACTTACACCAAAACGTCAAAATGATTTTAAACAAGGTAAAAAACTCTTGTGTTCCTAATCCCCGAACATCTGATCTCCAAAACCATTCTCCACAGGGGAACATAAATATGTGCACAGGCTCACAAAAGCTGCATGAAACTAAGAGATGTTAAGGTCAGATGAGGGGCTGGAACTTGTGAAATTTCAGATGATAAACAGGATTTAGGATCCCGTGTTTCCACCGAGACAACAAAAGTGGACATAATTAACACACATTGTTAAACCTCATCAGTCTCCCAGGGTTTCAGTTATGCTTACAAAAAAATCAACCCACTAGAATAAATATGGCTAAAAAGTTGGGGAGCAACTTTACAATGAAAGCAATTTTTACTCTACAAAAAAATGCAATATTTTTTTTGCTGCTGTTGTGAAAGACACAAATACGATGGTTTTTACCACAAACTGCTTTGAAAAAGCAGTCAGAGGTTCAGGCCTTGAACTACTCTACAGTTTTCAAAGGAGATGAGTATCCCATAGTAAGCCATACTATTTTTTTCTTAAGTAGTAGCATAGAATGACATCTGGTGAAATACCTGCTTTGAGAAAGCCTCCAGGAACTCAGCCTGCTCTCCTTCACCCAGCCATGTTCAAGGACAAGGAACCTCCCAGATGCTGCCGAGCATGGACTTCAGCTGGAGCCCCAGGTCCCCACCTTCTATAGCTGCTGCTTCAATGGTAACTTCCTCCGCGGGCAACATTTGCAGCTGGGCTCTTAGCAAGGCAGGAACCGCTGTCGTCTATCAAAGCCAGGTGGGCTTTTGTCTTCATAGAACATGATTGCCCTCAGCTTCTGCTTGCTCTTGAGCAAAGCAGAGCCGCCGGAGCCCGCAGCTGTCAGCAAGAACTTCAGTGCTAATGGAAGGTTTCTTGTCTGTGGCACGGCAGTAACCAAGATCCTCCTGAGTTTGGAAATAAAACCTCATAATTTTGCACTTTACTTAGTAACTTGACATGCGCATATGACTCTACATTAAAGTGCAAATTTAGGAATGGGTATGGCTTTCCTGAGCTATGCCTTATGGTATTGGCAACTGTAATGAAGGTGGTGGGGAACGTGGACAAACTGTGAGACTTTTACAAACAGGTGTTGCTTGCAAGAAGTAAGAGGGTCAGAAATGCGAATGTTTGGGAATGTATTTAGTCTAGTTAGCATGAATTAACCCCATCTTTGCTCCCACAGCTGATGTGACACTAAAATACAACGGGTCCCATCGACTCTTTTGGCAGAAGGGAGTTGCAGCACTGCGGGGATGTGCACCTAAAAGGTGGCTTTTCGTTAGGTTTTGGATGCCTCAGGTTTCAGGCACCATTTAGTGCCAGGCAGTGCGGCAAGGACACTTCTCTCCCATGGGAATTAGGGTAACGCGGTTACACTGAGGTAGGCCTAGTGAACCATTTTAGTTCCTATGAAATCTGTGGATTCAGGGAGGAGAGGTGAGGCTCAATCCAGAAGCCACAGCAAAACCACTGAAAGAGGCAAACCTTTTGCATTCACCTGAAAGCCAGAAAGGGAAATAAAAGTCATCAGAAACTTTTTATGTTCTTTCTACAAGAGAATAACAAGTCTTGCATATAGAGAAGTAGTAGATGTTTTGCTTAACTTTACTTACTTTACTAAGTATCTTAACTACTATCTCACACGAAATCCTTACAAGCTGTGGGGGAAAAAATAGTCTTGATCACACTCCTATACAGCAGGTACAGAGACCATAGGAAACCTCCACCCAGTCTGGAAACCAGTCCATTCCCAATGGGGAGGACAGCCTGCCTCGGGTGCCGAAGTTTTTCTGTGGTTTGGTATTATTCAGCCCTTCTGTTAATGACTTGGATGACGGAACAAAAAGTGAACTGATTAAATTCACAGCTGACACCAAGCTGGAAGGGCTGTAAATACACTGTGGGGAAGGATTAGAATTCAAAACGTTCGTGACAAGCTGGAGAAATGAAAAGGGGGGGGGGAAAAAAAAAAAAAAAAAAAAAGAAAGGAGGTAACTCAATTAAGACAAAGGTAAAATCCCATACATGACAGGAATAGCCGACTAAAGAAATTTAAAATGGCAACGATTGCATAGACAGCAGTTCTGCAGGACAGGATCAGGCAAAGAGCACGTTATGATACAGAGTAATATACCCTGCACGGCACGTGCAGTGTTAGCCCATGCTGGTCGGCTGATGTGCTGAGATGTCAGTGCCCTTCTCTTCCAGAAAGAGGTGCACAGTCCATAGGAAAAGGTGATCTACTCAGCGTAGGAGCCTACAAAATTTAGGAGAAAAGCTTAAAAGAATTGGGACTACCTATGGCTGTTTAGCTGAAAGAGGGGAGGGCCATCGGTACAGAGTTGAACTCTAAAGTTTGCATGAGGCTGTTGCAAAGAGGTGACTAATCTGTCCCCCGTATCCGCAGTGGATACAACCAAAACAACAGGGCTGATCTGCAGCGAGAACCAGGCTGGACAGCAGGAAAACCTGTAAGAGAAAGGACAGTCAAGCCATGGGTGATGGTAGGTTCTTCATCAATGATGAGCTTTAAGAACAGGACAGACACGCTTACGGCATGGTTTACATCGGTATGGCTGGGTACGGTGTCTCCAAATCCCTTTCAGACCTTAGCACAGACACAAAACGAGGGGTCGTGAGTGAACACACCACCAATTTCCTAGCAGTCATTAAAACAAGTTGCATTTCTTCGCACAGTTTGTTTTCCTCCTACTTTTCACCAACACTGGGTATCCGTGACAGTCCCTAGCCTTTCAAATAAACCTCAGAGGTTATTTAAAGAGAACGCTGGGTTATGTTTTGTTGAAATAAAGCGAAGTGTATCTGTATTGCAATATGTAAATCATAAGAGTTCAAACTCTCTTTTTTGAAATACTGTCCGCTGCTTAAGTGAAACTGGACCCATCCTTTATACATAAACATAATGGAAGTTAAATTCAAATATGTGAAGAGGGATCAGGCCAGCTTTGGGACTCTCAAACTTTTTGCCTGTAGCAGTATCTGTAATTTCTCCTCTCCTGCCTGCTTCCATCCCCGCTTCTTGCAGCGGCTCTTACCCGCCCTCTCGCCCCTCACTGACGTGCTCCTGAGGACAGGGACGAGGCCGGGCCAGGGCTGGGCTCATTCCTGTAGGAAGGGACCGAGCTTCCCCTTTGTGTTCCCGGGAAGTCCTGCTGCCTCCTGCTCGAACGGAGGCCTCACGTCTACTGCTCCCGAGCGGCACCTGGCAGCTGCGGGTGCCCACAAGCCCACCTCCCGCCCAGCAGCGACCACAGAAGCACGGCAAAGGCAGGGATTAACCCGTTGTCGACAGCTGTGCCTCTTTAGCACTCTAGAAGGACAGAAACACCTGGAAATGATGCTCAGTTCATCCATGATGATCATTAGGCTTCTGAGACAATCGGCTATTAAGTGTCATAAGAAGAGAGGTTGTTTTGTATTTAGTGATTTGCGCGTAACCGCTGCTCATGGGTCTGACCTACTGGCCCAACCTCCCTGCGGCTCCTGAGCTGCGCCTTGAAGCTACACGCAGCGCTGAAGTTGTGCAAATGTGTGCAACACCCACTTTGAAATGGAAAAAAAATCAAGATGTTTCCATTTGCGGCCATCGGACACTGAGCTCGAGGAAAGTCTCGTGTGTATTTCTTGCCTCCTCTCAAACAGCAAACCCCTCTTCAAATTAATGCTACGCAGCAGAAAGAATAAAAATTTAATAAAGGATCAGGGAATTAATGCAAACACAAATAATCACCTAAATTATCTGGGTTCCGTCCCTACTTTTTACATCACATTTTTATATTTTATATCCACATGTGAAGATGAAATTCTGTTAAATTAGGTTGACAGACCTAGAATGAGTTTCTGAATGCAGCTTTTTCAAAAAGCTAACTTACAGTTCATCTCTCCCTCACTCTGACAAAATGATTTCTTCTCAAGCTATTAAAGAGGAAGAATTTCAAGAATTTTTCAAGTTGGCTGACGGTAGAGTAGTTTGACAGTTGCATGATCTTCTATTTTCAAGAGAAATTATTCCCCAGAGAGAACAGTGTTGTTTCCCTTTTGTATATTTATTTAACTTGATTTTTTACGGGTAATGCCCTGAAGAGTTGGAAACGCACATAGCTCTTTTGCAAGAATGTTATAAACCGATGCTTATCTCAGGCACAAAACATCTTTATTTCTTTAAATAGAAACACCAAGACGAGGAACAGCAATAAACAGGACGAGTAAGCCTAGACCAGTGACAGATTTTCCATTTTCTACAGCAAGATTTTTCATTTTCTTTTCTTTTTTTGCTCCTTACAGCAATAGCAAACGCGTTCCCCCACCATGATTTCTGGGGGACGAGGCGCCGCTTGCAGCCCAGCACCAGCCCTGTGCTCACCACGCCGCTAAACCCACCCAGGCCAGGAGGACACCCCCCTCCTGCGACCACCTGAGCTCCACCAGACACCAACAGGCTGCGCTGGACAATGCGACAGGCCGTAAATAGCCAAAGTCATCGCCTGTTGGCCAGCATCCCGACAGCATTCCTGCATTCCAAATCCCGCCTGACTCGGCAGCGCTGCCTCCAGCTCTTACGGATGAAAGGCAGCGCCGCAGGCTTGGCCCGCAGACCCAGGGGCAGGTGTCGGGACGCGCCGAGTGCGTACCAGACCGTGCCCAACTCAACGCGTGGAAGTTTTGGTGCCTCTACAAAGCAAGCAGGTAACTCCCGCACGCCGACAAATGCCGGATGCCCCGGCGGCTGCCTGATGACCCACCAGTGTAGTAACCGGCTCCCAGGCTGGGACCGTGACTTCAAAATGGCAGAAAGTGCCCTGAACTGAAGGAGCAGATTAGGTTCTGAAAGATCTTGACTCCTTCCCTCAGGCGACCAACATCTCCATTTGTTTAGCGGCTCTAGCCTCAGCCATACGTGGAGAAAAACAGTCAGCTCCATCACCCGCTGCAGGAGATGTAAAACCTGCGCTCTCTGGATGTCATTTTTATGGAGAGTCATTGTACCATAAAATCACTGAGACCAGATCCAACTGCTGGAGACACAAAGCAAGGCTACTGCTTGCTACAAAAGGATGCTCTCCTGCCCAGCGTTTCTTCATCACGTTTAACTCTATGCTGGACGAATCAAATCATGTTAAATCGAGCAGCAGGGTAATGCAATGGGACAATGTCACCACAAAACAAACCCACCAACGAACTAACACTGAAGGTCATAGCATGGATTGGGAACTTGTGAGCGGAGATGCCTATAAAGTCCATTGTAAAGCCACCAGTAAAGCCAAGTCTGATTTTTCTACGTGGTTTAGAGAGCCTTGCAGAAGTTCTTTTGACTCCGTCTTGTATAGCCTGGGAATCTCTAGGACATGGCATGAAATTCAGGATACGATTGATCCCGTACAACTGGGACAAACGCAGAGGTCTATTTTTTAAACAGGGATTGTAACACAGGTTCAAGTGCGTGGTCAGGTCACTGTGGGCTTTTCTCCCATTAACTGCTGTCTGCTTTAAAGACTGTTAGCCCATTATTTGGCATCTCTTTTTAACCAGAAAACTAAAACATAGGCAGAAGGCAACAACAGACTTTAATGATACACCTGGTTAGTACTTAGCGACAATCTTTCAGACCCAGACTGAATGCCAAATTGCCCTGGCAATTGCATTTCTCGTAGTTATCAGCCCTTCTCCTTTTTAAAATACGTCTTTCTGACAGCAGCCCACAGCTAGTATTTCCTTTTCGTTCTCTGAAGTGCAGAGCACTACAAATACATCATTTAGCTTTGCTGCAGTCCTTCCCGTCCCTTTGATCATCTCCTTTACACCCTCCTGCATTTCTGCTTCGTTCCCGCATGTGCGGTACATCAAAAAGGCGCTTTGCAGCAAGCACCTTGGGCTTTTCAGGGTGGTTTGTTCCAGGGACAGAATCCCAGCTGCTGTAAAACAGCAGAAACGCCACTGAAATCAGCAGCATTATTGTATTTAAACCAGCTGAAATTCTGAGCCTACTTCCTATTTCAAAATGCCTTATAATTCAACTGAAGCTTTAGAATTCTTTTCTTGGAGCGCTGACTGCCGGCTTGGAAATTTCCTTGCAGAAGTGTTAAACTCAATTGCAGTCTGTTACTTTGTGACTGAAGGAGTAAGCCGTGAACGATGATCCTTTCTTCCTTCCATTCACCCTGTCCCCTTAAAAAATTGTTTATGATGTTTATGATGACTATTTTTTAATAGTTTTTCTAATAGTACCTAGACCAGACAGTTGCTTCTTGCATTTTACAAACTTAAACCATCTCCCTTTGCATCTGGCTAGCTGTTAGCTGAACTTTTTTTTTGCATATATTTATAAAACCTGATTATAAAACATTTTACTTCTTTTGAATGTTTTAAACGCAAGCAATTTCCTAGTATGACCATGTCGCAAGTATGGATTTCCCCAGCTCAGAGACCGGCAGGGAACGAACTTTGGAAAAGGCTGCAAAGGAGACAGGGTGAGGCTTGGGGTGACGGGAATCTTGGCTCTTGATCTTAAGAGTTCAGCTTACACCGAACACTGCGCAGCTCTCACAAGCACGGTAATCGGAACGACTCATAAATACCCCGAAGAAAAGAAATACTGGTTGTCCTGTTTCATAGATTAGGACCTGAAGCCCAGGGCTGAAGTCACACCTTCAATATCCCAAGCAGAAGTTAGCTCTGGATTTCCAGTCCCTGGCTAATGATCCAAGCAGCGGACACCCCTCTAGCTCTAATCTCTCATACAGAAGGAAAAAAAAAAATCAGGTCTCAGATAACTGAGCATCTCAGATCTGATGTAAAAGACGATAGCAGTGAGATTTAACACACACAGTTTTACCATTCCAGAAGCCGACAGTCACATTCCTTACCCAGCTGGCAGGTAGACACGAACTGGGAAAAAGGATTTTCTTTGCAATTTTCTCGCATTGAGAATTGTTCCTGAGTAATAAGAGCTACTCTGCTCTCTCTACAGAAATCTCAGCCTGTTAAATTGCTCTTGTGAAGGCTGAATCCACATCTCAGCTACAGCAGTGGGAAGCGCTGCAGGCAGGGCAATGCCCCCAAGAGGAGAGCATTTCGCGCAGTTCACGGGATGATGAAACACATGTGAACTCTCCGTGCTCCAGACAGCTTGTGGGAAACAATTTCTCTGTGCCTTGGTCTGATGTTGCACTGCCTCAGTACTGCTTACTTCTCTCTTTGGAAAGAAATTGCTGCCGTCTCAAAAAAAGAAGAAAAAGATTATTTCAGTGGAGCAGAGAAGTTGGCAAGTAAAGCAGCAGCCAGTAGCTCTAAGACTTTAGAGAAGCATTCCCAAAATGTACCTCAACATCTTGACAATTTGAATTGCGCCCTCCAGGTTTTAAAACCAGAGAAACTTTGGTATACGGCCGTGTTTATGTTATGTTTACGTTGCTCAAGCACCACTTTCAATTTTGGCTAATATAGAAATAAAAATGCAAACCAGCTCCACGACAACCAGCACATAAGAGAGCGAACTGCCCAGCTGTGCCTTAATAGAGCTCCTTCCTTTCCCCTCGCTGCATATTGAAGGTCGCTTGTTTTAGATAAGCACATTAAGTCATCAAAAGGAAGATTAATTTAAAAGCTTGGTAATTTTTTTTTCCCCTTGTTTTTGGAATGTCCGTGAGGACCGAGAGCCAGACTAATAAACTAACCAAGAAAGGACAAAGTGTTCACCCTGCCCAAAATGAAAATGCCTAAAACTTTTCCTCCGCCCTCCCTCCCTCCCTCCCCTCCCACGGTTCTGCTGGTGACGCCTCCCCTGAGCCAGCGTTACCTAACTTTTACACAAACACGCAGCCCCCATAAGCATCAACTTCAAACAGCTCTGGCTTTCTCTCTCATCACATCTCGTTTTAGGGAAGCAGAGGAAAAGAGCTACTACTGAGGGCCTCGCCAGCAGCTCTGCAAGGTAACCAACTTGTTGGATTTTTTACTTTTCATTCGTAATACCTAACTAGTAGTTAAGTAGATGG
>VZSF01003128.1:0-18412 GCA_013398295.1 Chionis minor | reverse complement strand
CCCCCCCCCCCCCCCGGCAAACTGTCATGCTGGAATTCATAGTAGGAGAAAAGTCTCGATACAAACTCAAAAAGAGATTAAATAACACTTTGGCTTACTTGCTTCCTGCATGGAAAGAGAGGCAGTTTTTAAGATCAAGATCTAGAGTGAAATGTAAAATCACTAGTATTTCTTTTAGTCATGGGTGTTGGTTGTATGTGTTTGAACACGCGTACACATTCTGATTTCGTGTCAGTCCATCAGGTTAGATAGAGTGAGAAAGCAGCCCTCTACTGGGACCAGGCTCCAGCCGTTCTGCCCGGCCCCGCCGAGGCTGCGTGCCTTTCTCGCACTGCTGCAGAAAGCCCCTAATTCTTTGTAGCTTCTCGTGCCTTTTGCAGGCTCCGAATTGCCGAGATGCTCCTGCTCCTTTCGCTGGTGGCTGGGCTCGCCCTGTCCGCCCCTGCTGTCACGGCAGACAAAGGAACCGATCCGAGCCAAGAGCCGCTCCACGACCTACAGAAAAAAGTGAACGACCTCTGGCAGAATTTGCTCCATCCGGTAACGCCCGGTAATGGGACCGATGGGATGATTTACGCCACTTGTGAAATGAAGCCCAGCTCCAAAATAGATGCTGACAAGCCACATGTGACTGGACAAGTCTTGTTCAGACAGTGTTACTCATATGGAAGATTAGAAGCCATTTTTTACTTGGATGGGTTTCCGCTGGACGATAATCAGTCTGGCAGAGCTATACACATCCACGAGCTTGGGGACCTCAGCAACGGCTGCGATGCTACAGAGGGACACTACAACCCTTTCAGCGTGAACCACCCCCGTCACCCCGGGGATTTCGGCAACTTCTTTCCTAAAGAAGGCAAAATCCGAAAATACAAAACAAATCTCTCTGCCACTATGTTTGGTCCGTATTCCATCATGGGCAGGTCTGTTGTGATCCACGAGCAGGAAGATGACATGGGCAAGGGCAACAATAAGGCCAGTTTGGAAAATGGAAATGCTGGGAAGCGCCTGGCCTGCTGCGTGATCGGGATATGCAACAAGAACTTGTGGGAAGAGAAACTGTCTGAGGTTACGGACAAGAAGAAGAGAGGGCTCAACAAACGAACGCAGACCCCGGCTTAAGTGAAGACCAAGCCGGCTACAGCCTGCGCAGCACCGAGTACCTTCGGGCTGTGCCACTGGCCACTGAGATACAGGGCTAAAGACTCCCGTTTCCAACTGTTTGCTCCTCTAAGAAATGCGTATCGCTTTGTAGAGCCTCCTTTCTGTAAGCCCATCAATAAACCCAGCATCAACTCAAGGCTGTGATGTATTTTCTTGAAGAGAAAAGATTCCCTTTTATGCAGTTGGGGAGTTAAATGATGTAAGTCGGAGTGCCAACGGTACGGCTGACAGTCTGTAAAGAGTCTGGGTGCTCTGCAGGACTCTTAAGGGATCATGAGTCAGATAGCAAAGGAAAAAAAAAAGTGAACATGAATAAGTAAGAAATTGTCTCTCTTCAGACACTATCCTGTATTTAGTTGCAAACCTGAAAGGTAAAAAGATCTCTATGCTTTCAACAGCGTTGTGTGTTTTGTTACAAGACCCAGATGACAGGCTTCCCCTAAAAACAGGCTAAAGTACAGGTGTTTCTGTTTTAAACTTTAGAGCCTTTACATTATTCTACTTGTATTTTCAGGTTTTATTCTTAAACATACATAAGCTTCTTAACTATTTTAAATTGTCCACATTGCTGTATCCAAGTCATGCTGTTTATATGTGAAAGCAGACTTATAAGAAATATTCCAGCTTACCATCGCTACCCAGCAAAAATTGGCTAAAGCCTCTAGTTCGTGCCTGTTAGTAACTTAGTTTTGTATACAAAAGTTTTAACGCTGCTTAGACAGTGATGATAAAGGTAGCAGATCAGAGATAAATAATATTTTCAAAGCCAAAAAATACTGAGTTTCTTCATACAAAAATGTAGGAAGTAAATCAGTCAATTTGGACTGGGAGAAGTGACAGTGCAAAGATTTAAGCTGTATGATTTTCAGACTTTAAACTCTCACTCTATAAGGCTTCACTTTTTTAATTTAACGCAACTCACTGAAAATACTAAAACACTACCTCATGGCTATCATTCATCTGATACTGAGAAAAGGAACCAAGCAGGTAGAACAAGCATATCAGGAAATGTTTTTATTAAAGATGACAAAACATATTAATATAGTTGAACCATGTTGTGCAGTTAACCCAAGCAGCAACAAAAGAAGAGGTTTGCAAATAAATTAAGCTGCGTAATTTACAAAGTAAAACTACAAAACAGAAGCTGGTAAACAAAACCCTATCTTTCACAAATGTAGCAGACTTTCAACTTAACCTCAGTTAAGATTTTGAAATACATTCCTGAGCTCATACAGATTAAAGAAATTCCACGGTCTTTATTATACAAATTCCCATATGCTTAAAAATAGTCCCACTTAGAAAAGAAGCAGCATTCTAAAAGATGCTTCTCAATCTGTCATTTTGACACACTTATTTTACAAATTCGGTGGACATTGTTTTTCAAATAACCACAACATCTTTCTTTCAAATGAAATCCTCCTCACAGATATGATGATGCATGAATTGACTTTTAGGTGAGACCTCCTTAAAATCTGTCTGCAAAATGCATCTTCTCTATACCCCCACCACAACATTCCCTTCCCAGTTTGCTTCCCCAGAGCCCAACACCAAAAAGCCTTATATGTCTGGATGCGATTTCTGCGTTTCTGAAGTCACAGAAAAAGGGAACACAAGTCTAAAAACAACCCCCACCAAACAACTAAACAAAACCAAGCCCCTCACGAAAAATGTAAAGTAGATTCGATTCCACAAAAAACCACCAATTTACTGAAGGGAAAAAAAAATCATCATTCTAATAGCAAAAGAATATCAATTAATGCAATATCCAAGGAAGATACTGACAAGAATATTCAATTAGCTATCACATAGTGCAGCAAAGATGTCTCACTTTTAAAGTCTCCTGGTTTTGAAGTCTTGTGTTCCTGGGAGCAGTCTAAAAACGTAGCTAGAATACACGTTCACTAGAGCAGTAAGGAGAGGGACAGTATTGCAACAGTGATATACCACTAAAAATGAGGTTTCCAGAGATCTAGATATCTCACTGGAATTTAATGATTACAAAGATATAAAAACGGCATCTCAGATGGAGAATGGTGTGAGGATAATTACCAAGATGTCCTAATTGTTCGGTACATCACGATGTTCTCCCAGAAAAAAATGTACTAAAAAGAGTCAACAAATGAGGCACTAAAAAGCTATTAGTCTAGCACTGCTTCTACCTGCTTGGATTTTTGCACCAAGCTCTGCATTAATTAATAGCATTAAGTGGCTGCTAAGGGACCAGGAGCAAACACCAACTTTCCTGTGGGTCAGGGAAGACACAGGACTGGGAAACAATACAACACCCTGAACGTTTCAGAACTCAGCAACGTGGAACCTTGACCTTCTTATTTGCTTGCCTCAGTTCTGACTGCATTGATATTTAGCTCTGCGCAGGATTAGCCTGTGAATGATGGAAAAGAATACATCTTGAATAAAATGCTACTTCATGTGACATTCAAGCATTAAAGGAAAAAATCCTGCCACATTCTCCCGGAGATTTCAGTTTCTGCAGCTATTTCTCTTCCGACTTGTCAGTACTGTCTTATAAATGAGTCAATAACACAGTCAGTTACAATTAATGCAAAGAGCATAACAATCTTTCAAATACTTAAACTCTTCTTGTTTTTTCAGGTGGTGAGGAACTTAAATGGCGATCAGGATAATGAAAGAAAAACTCGGTACTGCTTCATGTTCCTAACATGCTTAAACATACAGATGGTTTTTGTTCCTAAGGGCTGCTGCTAAACATCAGTGAAGTGCTGCAACGTCAAAATTACCTTTAAAGAGGAAGGAAAGGTATTTGAGGGGCACAGCGAGTATGGCTTTACTGCCTGCAGACAGACACTGAAAGGGTTACATGAATTCACCTGCTAGGGAAAACACATGAGAACAGAGACAAGCCACATTTTTCACCTTCCCACTACCATTCCTTATACTTATATGCAATCATTTACATACAGCCTTTCTTCTGCTGAATACAAACTGTTCATGGACTCTGACACCTTGATTATGGCAGCACCTGCTAGCTCATCTCCCATATACAGAAGAGTTTGTCAGTATTGCTAATATAAACTCTGCTCATTCAGTAGCTGACAAGTGGGCTGTAAAAATTTGCAGCTGGCAGTTATTTGTCAAAGGAGGACTCAATCTGGGGGGGATTTTCCTTTTTATTAGTAGTATTTTACTAAATTTGGTTTAATTCTCTCTGACTGCTTTCAAGTTCTAGGAGTGAGAAATGAACATTTACAGACAATTAGGTCCCAAGCCAGCAGAAAAATTGCCTTGACGGCTGCTGGCCCATAGAAGCTCCACAGCTGCAGAGACTATTCCTTATGCTACAAGCAGGAGAGGAAAGACGTGCCTCCCCTTCTCCAACAGCTGCTAACTTCAGCGTTAAGTATTCCCTTGTTGCTGCCTTCCTAGGAGCAGAGTGGCACGGCTCCAGCATCAGGAGCGAGCTAGGGAATGACACAGCAGCCTCCCTTTTCCCTAGTTATTATAGGAATGCTTTCCTACGACTAAATAAGAACAAGGGAAGAAGTTTAAGAAAGCGGCAGCAATGCAAATGAACCTACCACACCATAGACTGGTGAAAGGAGGAGGAAAGGAAGAGTTATCCTTGATTCCAAAACATCCGAAAATCAAAAAGACACAGATTCCTTTAAAAAGGAGGGCACAGATGGAGTAGGCTGAAATCTATCACCCGTTACTCAGCCCGAGGGCTGTTCCAGCTCCTGTAGGCTGAGGAATGTAATTCCAGTAACAGGGAGCCAAGCAGGTGGACAGGGCATCGCTGGTTCTCCTCTTGCTGTTCTTGCTTTAGAACAGCATTGCCGCTTCTCACAGAAAGACTTCTGGCTTCTCTGACGATGTTTCCTTCACAGCTTCATTAAATTGGGTTTTCAGATTCTGGTGAAATAACGCCCTATCTTTTCATGAGATGAGCTGGGAAAGGGAAGAAAAAAAGTTTACACAGTTGAAAAGATATAAAGGTTTGAAATGAGAGAACTATATACATGCAGGCATGGTTTCCAGAAACTTCCTCGAAGGGAACAGTGATTTTATTCTAAGGATGTACTTACAGGCACTATATGTAAAGAGAAATAGAAGGCAGTCTGAGAAACAAGCAAAAGCTTGCAACTTTAGTATGCTCCTCAATTTATCACTCCACGTTTTTTTATCCTTGGAAGACACTTCTAACCATTAAAACACAGAGTCCAGCACTGGACCATACACATTACAGAGGCCTGTTACACTAATGTAAATTACATTAATCTATGTAGAAACTTCAAATCATTACAAAGAACCAACGTGATTAAACCTCATCAACTTCAAATTCTTTCCCTTAGGTAATTTACATTTTTGGCATATTGTAGCCCAAAACTAACAGAAAAACATCTTTATTAGATAAATATTAACAGACTGATGTAAAAATCAACCCTACGGCACACGGTTTCACTGATCGTATTTGCAGCAACTCAGACACTGCAAAAAGATTATGGTGAGAAGCTCCAGGGCCTGTATTTCATACCTCAAGCCAAACTGTTATCCAAATATTCACAGTTTTCAGCAGAATCCGATGGTTTCCTTTTTTCAGATTCAGGGAGCTCCTCAAAGCTGTTATTTGTGTGCGCACTTTTACCACTGAGCCCTCTGTGCCTTCCAGGGTCCTCAGTATGCACCACATCCACGGTGCCATTTCGATCCCCTCTTTCATTTGGAATTTCACAATCGCTCTCTGAGGGTTTGTCATTGTCTTTCAGGGCCTCAGTTTCAGCTGTTTGTTCGTTCTCTGAATTTGAGGGATCTGTCGGGGGGTCGGATGAGTCAGGGCTGGGAAGCGGGAACTCTCCCTCAGATGAGCCACTGAACTCTGCTCTGACCACCGTGTTCTGCTCCCCTGCAGAAGCGCCTGCTCTTTTCCCTTCCAGTTCTGCAACTGCCTGCTCCGTCAGTTTAATTATCTGACTTCCGAGCTTGTTTATTTCTTCTTCCTCGGAAGGTAGCTGAGGTAATGAAGGATAAAAATGTTTGTTTTGGTTTCTGTTATTTAAGTTTGTTCCCTCTGGAGCCAGGGACTCACTTGCAAGAGCACAAGTTTCATCATGTTCTCTCTTCTGTTCTGCTGAAAGAGAAATGGAACAGCAAGACGCTCTAGTCAGTCGCAGGTATTTATTATGTATCTGACCCGAAGACCATCACCACCAGTGCCAGACCACAGAGATGTTTACCTCAGTAAGGAATTCCTAAGAGTGATTCCCTATCCCAACCCAGGCCCATTTCTTAGACGATAAGCAATCCACACTAGGCTTCTTGCTGGATCCGGCCTTGTTTTGGACCCCGTCTTTCCCGAACACTGACAACTCTAAGAGTCACAGTTGATACCCATACTGTGGAACAGCAGGCTCAGGCAAACTTTTGAAAAAGCATGTCAACTCTAAGCAAGGCATTTAGCTACAGAAATTTTTGGCACAGCTTGACATTAATCCCCACATCACTACCACTCTCAGGGGTTAACACAAGCTCCATTTATTTGGAGCTTTTCACAGGCTTTCATCCAATAATGAAGTTTTGTTATTGGTCCTGCAACATTTCTCCTAACATAAAAGATTATTCTGATTTGGGTAACAGCATAGAACAAAGCAGCAGTGGAAGAATTTTAAATATACCATTATACCAAAAAGGCAAACACTGAACAAAGTGTTAGAATAGAGAAACAGCAATGTGTAAACAAACAGCTTTGTGAAAGAGAGAACTTGTCCTCATCTCAGTTAAGGACAAAAAGCCTCATTGAAAATAAGCTTGCAAAGTCAAGTAAGAAAAATTAGGAAATGCCAGAAGTATGGCTGCATTGACAGCATAAAATGACTCTTGTCAGGCAGATGCATTACCTTTAAGTATGTGAGCATTTACTCTATTTCTCCCGCAGGAATCCTGCCTCATGCGATGCACGGCACAGCCTGGCTGGAGGGAGGGCCCAGAGCTCCACAACACCGGAGCCTAATGGCTCTATCAGACCCTCCTCATTTATAATTCCGGAGCTGCCGAGTGAGCCAGACAAGGGCTGGCATGAAGGGAACAGACACTCTACCTGCTGTTAAGGAAGCTAGGAATGCTACTCTGAAGAGCTAGCATTTAAGTCTGTGAAAAGGCAGGGAAAAATTAACTTTTGAAAGATGATCACTGACTGGATCTAATCCTCATTATTGGAGCACTCAGCTGGAAACCCAGGAGCTTGATCTGTTGTATATCTCAACACACGTATTCAAAATGCTCCAGAAAGAGACAAAACGTGTGTACCTCAAACTAGCACTCAAAATTAGCAGGGATTCTACCTTACTTTCTGTGTGCCTCAGTTTCCTCCCTCTACAGTGGGATAACACCATCCCATCATCTTGCTGCAATTTTCTGAAGATAAATTGTTTCAAAGCACTAGAACACTAGATAAAAGTGCATAGAAAAACAGTAACTTTTGTCTTCAGGGAATGCTTGAAATAGCACACAGGCAATACAGCAGGAACAATGCATTCAACAATGGAGAGGAAAAAAACCTGAATAGCTGTTCATTAGCAGCTGTGATGCTCAAGTACAATCTATCCCATGATACTATCCATCCTGTGCACTGGATAAAGTGAGAGTTAGTGGCACAAGACAGTCTTTAATTCATATGATTGTACTATGTCACTATTTATTTTCACACAGGAACTGCACAGTATATCCTACAGACTTCTAGCATCCAGCTTAACTGAAACTGTGATAATGAGTACAGACTAAAACCGGCCTTGATGAGATCAGGGTAAGCAGATAGATTAGATAAAAAAAGCCTGAAAAAGCCCTCTGATTATCTGTAGATCTAGCTAGAGCAACGTTTCATGTAATATAGAAAGTTCTGATAAAGAATATATGTTAGTGCAAAAGCTAAAAATGTTTCCTGGGCCAAACAGGCACCAAATATCAACAGTACTGTTTAAGGGACCATAGCTGACTGATGTGACATCAGGCCTAGAATTTGAAGATATAATTTCGTTGCTATTTGCTTATCAACTGTTTTCACTCAACTGATTCAACTAAAAGGAAAATAAAAGTGTGTTTGTTTTTACTTCTGGACTACTTTTAATATATTAATTCTCCATACAGAGTGGCACAAAAGGTGACTCAGTGTACCACTGCCATATAGCTGCTGACCGGAGAGGAGCTGGGTGACTCCGAGCACAAGGACATGCCCTACAGCTGAAAACACACCGCTTCCTTTCCAGGCTTTGAAGGGAAGATGGCAGCCCCAGACAGCCTCCAGAAAAAGGATCTGGAGCAACGGGAGAAGTTATTGTTGCTCCACCTACTGCTGGAAACTATGGTGCCCCCTGCACAGCTGGTAGTATACATGTGCTCATCTGTATCACTGAAAAGTTGGCCCAGTTTAAATAAACTACCATAGAGCTGGGTTTTGGCTGAGTTCTCAGTGCAGGTTAACCTATACTGGAAAAAAAACAAGCTGTGAAGGTGCAACTGTAATTTCTTAAGCTACTGAAGTTTAATGACGGGATTTCTGTGACTGATCTTGTCTCTGTTAGTTATGGGATAGGGAGGAGGAAAGAGGGCGATGACCTACTAGGAGCTGATTCTTCCTGTGACCACCACAGGCCCAGTCCTTGTCTGTCTCCTCCTGTCCGACACTGTTTTCTTCTGCTCTTCTCTTCCCCGTCTAGCTCTTTGCTCCTGCCGTATATCCCCGTTTCTACCCGGTCTCTACACTCACTTTGCCCATTTCTCATCCACCTTTCAATCTGCTTCATCACACCTCACTTCCGCTGTTGGCATTTTGACTCCTCACTCCTGTGCTCTGACCTCTGCTCAGGCAGACACAGGTCCCCCCCACTCATACTTCCTTCAGCTCCGTCAGACCCCGACTACTCCAGTCTTCCCATCACTTGCGAGTCCTGATCTCAGCCTTCTTTTCCCCCTGCTCCAGGCTTCATTCCCTTTAGCTTTACATTATCTTGAAGGAATGGTGCATGCCCACCTTTACCAGTGTTGGCAGCACAAACCAAGCTCAACAGAATAGTTGGTTTGGTTTGCGTTGTTTTTAGCAGATGAGATTTCAAAGCCAATGGTTTAGAATCGGACAGAAACTCCAGCCTGTTTTCTCAGGGTGGAAACCTTTTCCTTAGACTTCAAATTCCTTTCACTTACAGATCTACTAAATGCTTGCACATTTAGAAAAAAAAACCAAACAACCAAAAAAACCACAAAACCAACAACATATAAACAAAAAAACCCAAACAACCCCAACCAAAGCCACATGGTCATCAGAATTTAACACAAAAAAGCAGTTTGGCTGACACTAAAAAAATCAGGTGAAGTAGAAAACACAGCATGGAAAACTTCAGCCTACAGCTGAAGTTTGGCAGTGTTACAAAGCAACAGAAACATGGTCTGATGAGATCTGACAGGTAGCTTTAATCAAAACTGTAATACCGAACTCACCAAGGATAAATACATAAAGAAAAGAGCATAATGCTACCAAGTAAATATTTTCAGTAACAGCAGATTTAATTTTTAAAAAAATAATCAATGATTAAGCAGGCAAAAAATTAATATTTATGAGTTATTATTACTCACCAGAGAATTCACTATAGTTTCACTTTTTATTCTTAGCAAAAATATCAGCTGATCAAGATTATAAAAACCGATCAGTCTGGCTGTCAGGTTTTATCAGATGATGACATGGATAATAAAGTCAAAATTAAGCCACAATCTATTTAGTTTCAGGACTAACAAATAAATTGTTTATGATGCTTCATGGTTAGCTGAGTAAGATCTGGGCATACCAAAATATTATGCCCATTAAAGAGCTTATCCAAATACCGATAGGCAAGCATAATAATCCATCTCTCATCCATTATGAAAAACTAAGGGGAAAAAAAAAATAATCAAGGTTATCAGTAAAAGACTATCTTTTTCTACTGTCAAATAAAGTTAAGCTTGACTTTGGATGGATGTTACAGCTTGCTATTGGGGAAGGATTTTTAACAAAACACATGCAAGACTATAAAAAAAAGCAGCCAATTTCTCTGGGAAAACGAGTTGGGTATTTCAATTTACCGGGCGCAATCAGGAAGCCTTTCATCTAGATATCAACTATAATGCAGGGAAGTGCTAAGCCAGTTCCACAGACTGCTTTCCTACTGTGCATTTTAACCGAGGGAAAAAGAGCAGGAGGCAGTTAACTGTAACATAGATGGCATGAATAACTTCTAACAGTATCAAGTTATCTGGCAGGAAAATTCTTTCAGGTGTAAGCCCTGATCCCTAGCCCTGTGCAATCTATTCAACAGTCATTTTTCAGTCGTTTCTTTGCTATTTGTACTGGGACCATCTATCCGTTTAACTTGTGGATGATCTATTCAATCTCTGTGACCACTGAAACTTTGCCTTCTGCTATCCCAGCACGAAAATTTATTGCTTTTTATATGGAAAGAAATGAGTGCTCAGCTCTCATCATGTTCCCTGTGTTCCAGGTGCTCACCTTGTACTTCAGTTTTCTGTGGCTTATCAGTGAACGCTAACAACGGTGACCTGGACCGCTGTATAACAGGCAAGGCTGGGTCACTGAATGTTATGGTATCCTTTCCACCTGCAACAATCAAAGTGTTACAAGCATTAATTCACCAATTACATCCATTGTGCACTTGTGATATTCAAACATATCCTACTTTTTTTTTTTTTTTTTGCAATGCTATTGAAAAAAGGAAAAGCATCTCAAATGATCCTTCTACAGCATGGAAAAAAAAATTACTCCGTACTGGAGCTGGAATATGCCAGTCAAATACAGAAAAGGCATATGGTTTTACCCGCAGTATTGAGTAAAGGACAGATTTTGAAAGAAGACCAGGTGCTGTGTGCAGCAAATTGTATTAGCAATTAGCATTCAATTGAGAATATTAATAATCAGATCATACAAAAAATTTTACAGAGTAATGGATCATTTGCATGCTATTACCAGCAAGTGTTCAGCACTGACTCTTTACTCTCTATTACTCTGCCTCAGTAATGAACCTGCTCATATCACATACCTAGTTTTACACTACAGACACACACGTATATATCCTACAATGCCACCTTAAAAAAAATAAAAATTAAAAGCTTAGCACTACTAAGAACTGAGGGAGCAAACAAGTGTACATTGCCAGGGAATAGGAGGGATTTTAATCTGAAAATTCCAAAAACATTTCTGAGCATTTTGGTTTTAAGCCAAATGGAAAATGGCAATTTTCCAGCTCTTTTGCAGACAAAATAGTGCAAGAAACTCTTCAGCTAGGATTCTGCTGTAGACGCCTAGTCCTCACATATTTTAGCAACACAGAAAGCAACACCTGCAGATCCTTCAGGAAGTCCTCCACTATTCAGGATGCTCATGTTTTTAGTGACTGACACTACCTTAAACCTAAAGGGGAAATGGCAGGAAACGTGCAAGATCAGCTAAGCCTGGTGTTTGTGCGGCCTCCGGAACAACTGCCAGCCGGTAAGTAATGGCTGGGGAGGCGGCAAGCTACTGCTCTATTTATCTCCATAAGAGAGGACATTTACCTAACAACCACTTCTCCCCTCTAAATCTGTTTGCACGTTTCGCCTTAAGGCAACATCCTAAATCTAATCACCCATCCAAGACAAAGACTTTCAAAGGAGCACCAGGTCAGGAGACACCCAGAATAAATCCAGCTCTGAGAAAGTTCTGGTACCTAGTAAGAGCTAATGAAAGTCACGCTGTTCCCATGGAGTCTGACTGGCCTATCCCAATCCCTAACTACTTTTGAAAGTACCGGCTGTAAATACCTTAATCCTGAAGGTATTAATGACGCTTTTATATCCTTAACATGTTGGGGGATATACTGCAGCAATATGAAAGCAATTAACGCTTTTGAAACATGGATTTGTCAAGCTTTGTTCCCCCTGTCAAGTACGCAGCAGAATTCTGCCTTCACCATAGCAAGTAATAAAAAAATAATACTAACTAACAGCAAAGTGGAGAACTCCTCTACTGTAAGGCAAAATTAATTAAAATGGGGGGAAAAAAAAAAGGCAAAACAAATCCAATGGCTATTTCAAAATGCAAAAGCCACTGGAAAAATGCACTTTCCTGTAACAGTGAAGGAATTTTGTGTTGCAAAAAGAACTAAATCATACAGGGAACTAGTGGTATGAAAACATCTAAGAGATGTTCATACACAGTCAAAAGTAGCCACATACCCAAAAAGATACAAAAGACTGTAACAGAGGGAGTAAAATTCAGAAAGATGATGAATAAAGAATTGGTGGGGGGGCTTTTAACGAGAAAGTAGAAAGCAGTCTTTTTCTTTTTGAATAAAAAAAAGTAAAGCCTGAGCTAAAATCCCTGAAGATTGCAAGACAAGCTTCAAAAAAGAAACTTCTTGACTTCCAGCCAGCATTTACACAGTAAACACATTCACTTCCACATTTTTCTCTGAAAACCAACTTGGTTACAGAAAACAGAGCTAAGCTTAGTATCCACACATCTAAGCAACAGATGGGGCCCAAACAGTCCGGTGCCTATTTATTTATTAACAGTGACTCACATCCATTCACGAAGGAGGGACATGAGGGTATTGCTGCACTACAGCCTGTGAATCACGATCTAAAGTTACATTACACACAGGGAATTTCAATTAGCTGGTGTGTAAGCTCCATTTTGTAACTTGTATAGCTTTGTGTTCCTCTATTTCATGTATTTTTCAAGGACTTCAGTGAAAAGTATACAGATCTCAAAATAAGCCAACAAGTAAGTTTTCAATAGTAATAAATTCTTCATTTTCTTCTCCAGGGTTGGGCATCCTTTTCTAAGCTCAGCTGCACCGGGCTGTACCTGGCTACGCCCACAGCAGCTGCTGAGCCCATTAATTCTCCGCCGCCTCCGCTCCACGCTGATCACTGCAGAGCAAGAGGCAGTGCCGAAACTTCCTTATCATCCCAGGCAGAAAAAGGCTGAGTCATGGTCAGCTCTTTCCTTAGGCTTTTTTTCAGTGGAAATCTGGGAATTTCAGGAAATGGCAGACTTTAAAAAATGCAGAATTACTTATCTGAATACCTACGACACCAAATTGTGAGAGGAATAAGGTGATGTTTCCTAGGTACTATTACTGAATACACTTAACATATTATTGCATGCATATTTGAACCACAACGTTCCCAAGACACAGCAAAGAATTCAATGCTTCTGCGAACATCACATTCCCTGCTTCCTTCTCAAGGCAAGCGGGCTCATAAAAATAAGATCGGAGCCAAATCTACGCCCAAGCTTGCTTTCTTTTCAGCAATGAACCTTGCAAGAGATTCGCTTTAATTAAAGACCGCTGTCTAAGCAGGGGAAGCTAAAGTTTATGGTAGGGAGAACTTCTACAGAAAAAGAACTATGGTACCAGTTTCACCATTTCAAAAATTAGATACGCACTTCCTCTTGATTTAGCTTTCCTATAGTTCATTTATGCATTGCGCAAAAAGCAGATGACAAATGTGTCACCTAACAAAAAATCAGAAGCGGTCAAGCTTTTTCTTCAATAGGATAAAGTTTATTAACATCATTTATTAACACCATTTGGAAGATACTAATATCATGGTGACAGCGGATGTTATAAATGTTATATGGACAACAATGCCTAAGTAGGAACATTAACTTCAGATTAAAACCCTGCAATTTATAATACGCCTTTCTTTTCAGTGCTAGACTGAACATCAGCTTCATATGCGTATTTTTTCCAATGGCAAAAAGTTCAGCTCGCAACCAAATAATAAATTTTTCTCTCTGGCTTGAAGACTAACTGAAGAGATACTCTCCATGTTCTGCCCCTCACCCGAGCCAACGCTCAGCTGCAGAGTCCACGGTGGTAGTTCCCGCACTATTTGTTACATGCTGATGTTTTATGGAGCGGAAGCTTTCCACGCTCTGAAAAGAAAATTGGTGACCCACCAGGTGTTGCAAGGCTCTTTCTGACCACCTTGGGACTAGAGTGCACTTGGAAACAAAAGTGCACTCGATTTAAAAGGGAAGCAGCAAATCAACAAAGCTTGGGGCTCAACAGGACTCACACACCAGTGTAAAAGTCCTTTACAACTATTTAAGATCATCCTTTCTTACTATTTTCCTCAGTTTAAAGGAACTGTCTGGTAGAGCAGTCTCTATTTCTCTTGTGGTCATCTAACTCACTTGACTGAACATCTTTATCTGTCAGATATAAAAATGTTCAGATGACATTTCCATTTATTTACATGCAGTGACAATATTTAACGTACTGCTAAAATCAGTTACTAAAAATATATGTCAAGCAGAACCTACTCCCAAATCCCACTGAGACATTGTAGCTCAGGCCTTCAGGCAGCAAAAGAAAGGAAGGAAAGAGACAGTTGTTATTGTATAAACATTAATTTGATGTCTTACCTACACAGATCAACAATGGTGCAAGAAGTTCCCACTGCTCCATTTTTTTTAACACATTTTGCAAAGACTATAAACACTGCATTTATTAGTGTATGAATTTCATGGAACACTGTTTTTGGGGAAAAAAAAAACAAACAAACCCAAACCCAAAACAAACAAAAAAACCCCCCAAAAACCAACAAACAAAAAAACCCCCAAACAAACAAAAACCCCCAAAGTACCTCGAAGTGGTGAGTTTATGATAACATTTGTACTAATGTCCAAAACGGCATTAGCAGGTTCTTAGACAAATATTTCAGCTGCATCTTTTGGAGAATGTGGGGAGGGACAAATGCACTGAGTACACTATGTACATTAGGTGACTCAGTGAGGAGTAATCAATCCATGGACACAAATTTGGGACCTTCAGTTCTGGGAAGCACCAAGAAGAGAGCCAGTTCCAGAAAGGTGATTGAGCATGCCTGCGAGGGGCAAGCTGAAGTGGAAATATACCACCACATCGGGCCTAACGGGTTTGTCACATGTTTGACAAAGTCTTCAGCTTTGTCAAATGTTTTCTTCTAGATGGGAAGGTTGGGTGGAAAAAAAACACAGAGCCAAAAAAACAGAAGCCTAAACCACACTATCTCCCACCCCCAGTAGCACTGATACAAAGCCGTAAACAACAAAGCCTAATGATGCAAACACCAACAATGGAGTAGTATAATTTACAGTGGTTAAAGAAGACACAATTAGGTGTAATGGGAAGAAAAGAAACGAAAAGTAAATGTAAATTAAATATTGCACATTTTCCTAACAGCGAGGTCTATTAGGAAGCAGATTAATCTCCCATTACTTGAGTAATTCAAAATCAAATATAATACTTAGGATGCTATAGGGAATAAGCCTGTTCTGGAGAGATGGACTAGAAAATTTAAGATCATTTACATTTCCAATTTCTCAGAGTTTATGACTCTACAGAAAAACATTAAAAATACAGCGATAACATCCATGGAAGTTACACAAAGTACAAAATTAATACATAAAATTTATTGAAAAACATAATGGCCAATATCCTGTGTATCATTTTATACAACTGTTCAAATAAAACAGGTTTGCGTTTTTTTACCTGCAGACTATGGAGACAGTTTGATTATTTCCAGTATTTAAAACTACTTTTTTTTTTTTCAGTATACATATTTGACTTAGAGTTTAAAGAGTCTAGTGATTTTTGGTTTCAACTTGACATTTATCAGAGGTTTCTAATTTTGCAAATGTGCTGAACGGCATATTCGCAAAATAACTGTCATTAAAAAAAATTATAGCCAAGCTTTTCTTAAATGCAAATATACCCTTGAAAACTAAATAATGCAAGCTGTTCTCTTGAATTTTTACTAACCTGGAAGACTCCACAAGCCAGCAATTTCCAAAGTTCTTAATTTCTTTTCTAGTTCTGCCACTCGATTACCTAGAATTCTTTGGAAACAGAAAACAAAACAAAAAAAGCCAGGGACAGTCAGCTGAGGCAACATTCCTTGTTATACTAAGGCAACCAAAGCCCAGTTGCTTACATGACTACAGTTGAATTTTTAACCTGTTACTTAACTAGTGCTGTAAACCTCTATACAGTCATCTCTTTTCACTAATGGCAATGGACAACCTCCCCCAGATTTAAAAGAAAATTAAATATGGTTGTCTAATCTATCTCATGTTGTGTTTTGGTTTGGTTTTTTGGTTTTTTAAAAAAAAAAAAGGTATAGGGTGTACTGAACATTCAACCTTTGTCCTTTGGTAAAGAGGAAGAATAGCAACTGACAATATTTCTATATCCTTGCCTGCAAACATACCTCCTCCCTTCTTTTACTTTCTCTACAGCTAAAACCAGAAGGTAAAAGCTATGCAGACAAAATACGGAAAATTCAAGACAACATCTAGATTAATTCTGAAGTTCTAAGATACAGTTTTGGCCTAGACTTTTATTCACAGAGGTTTCTCTATCACCAAGACTGCTAGAATGGCAAGGAATATCTTTTTCTGCTACATCTTTTCTTTCAGTGTTGTAGTGCTGAACTCTTGTTTTCTACTTTACCAAAAAGCTTCAAGCTCTTTAGCGCCTTTATCACCCACTCTTAGTTTTCACTGCATTTCTTGGGTCATCTCTTCTTTTGTATCTGATTCCTACACAAACACTATTTGCAGTTAGCTCTCCTGCAGGATTTAACTTTTAGTCTTAATTCTCTCCCCAGATCAAATGGGAGATTTCTATCTTGAAAAGAAAGCTTTTTTTTTTCCCCCCAATGAATTTTTGAAAGCGTTTCTCACAGGCACAGCAAGTCTCCTAGAATCAGAAGTCTTTAAATAAATCCCAAACAATACTCAATAGAGTGAGAAGCCTAGACGAGGCAGCAATTCTAAACATGACAGCAGAGCTAATGGACAGCAAGTTTTACTCATCAAATTACAGCAACAGGATAAGTCAGTTAAATTTGAACTGAATGCTGAGAAGCAGCATATCACAACACAGCAAGGCAATAGCATCTTCCCGGGCTCACCAGCGCGGTGTAACACTGCACTGCCTGCTCTCCAGCCAGGGTTTTATGCCGCAGACATTTGAGCATACTGGGAATGTCATTACTGACAAGATGGCAGGATCTGGGAAGGATGTGAGAGAGAGAATAGCAAATCCAGCAAATATCAAAGGGGCTAGAAAAATTGATTAACGAGGACTAAGTATTTCAGAAATCTCTACTGTGAGGGCTCTGCAATGACACAATAAAAGCCTGTAATTATTTTAAAGATTACAAAAATATCAAGATGTGAGAGAGAGAGAATGTAAAAGAGAAAGAGAAAGCTTATGATAAATATCAAAGAAAGCAGGGGTGTATATCAACTAAAAAGCAAACAGTCTATCACGTTTACAAGCACAGGAGAGAAGACATTTGGGAGCAGTTATGTTTATTTCCCCATTGAAACTCAATATTTAAATAGGTTACCAAGGCCATGATGGATCTATTACTGTCTTTTCCAATTACAATAAAATGGTTCGAGTCTAGATTTTGCTCTCGGAATACTTCCATCTGGTATGAGAGACTCAGCCTTAATAATTTTATTTTTGTATCTCAGTGTAGGGCCCGACATCCAGCAGCTGCGCCCTGCAGTACAAACAAGGCACAGAGCAAGTTGCAAGAAGCTTCACCTTGCACACAGGGAGCCCGCTCCCGTCTCCCTAACGCCCCACCAAGGGTCAGCCAAAGAAGGTGGAGTTCCCCTGGCTTAGAGGGGCAGGGAACAGACAGGGATGATGCAAGACTTGTGCAAAGCATTTGACACTGTCCTGCATGCCATCCTGGCCTCTCATTTACAGAGACATGAATTTGTCTGATGGACCATTCGGTGGTTAAGGAACTGGCTGGACGGTGACACTCAAAGAGTTGTGGTCAACAATTCGATGTCCAAGTGGTGACCAGTGACGACTGGTGTTCCTCAGAGGTCAGTGCTGGGACCAGTACTATTTAACATCTTTGCTGGTGACATGGATGTTGGGATTGAGTGCACCCTCAGCAAGTTTGTTAACAACACCGAGCTGTGTGGTGCAGTGGACACATGGGACAGAAGGGATGTCATCCAGAGGGACCTGGACAAGCTTGAGAGGTGGGCCCATGCAAACCTCATGGAGTTCAACACAGCCGCGTGCAAGGTCCTGCACCTGGGTCGAGGCAATCCCATGCACAAATACAGGCTGAGCAGAGAACAGATGGAGAGCAGCCCTGAAGAGAGGGACTTGGGGGTATTGGGTGATGAGAAGCTCAACACTAGCTGGCAATGTGCACTTGCAGC
>VZSF01003127.1:339297-379874 GCA_013398295.1 Chionis minor | reverse complement strand
TCCCTGGCCAGATTTAATTCCAAGGAGGCCTTGGCTTTCCTCATCTCGATCATGCATTCTCTGACACTATTATTATAATCTTCTCAAGTGGCCAGTCCCTTCTTCCACATACGGTAAACTTCCTTCTTCAACTTGAATTTTTTCAGGAGCTCCCTGCTCAACCATGCAGGTCTTCTGCTTCCTCTGCCCTATTTCTCCCTCTCAGGGATGCTGAGCTTGGAGGAAGTGATACTTGAAAATCAACCAGCTCTCCCCTCATCCTCTAGAGCCCTAACCCATGGGATTTCTCCAAGCAGTTTCTTGAAGAGATCAGAGTTAGCTCTCCTGAAGTCCAAGGTTCCAATCTTACTTGTAGTTTTATGCCCACTACACATAATCCTGAACTCTATCTTCTCATGGTCACTGCAGCCAAGGCTGGCCCCAGCCTTAACGTCCTCTATGAACCCCTCTTTCTTTGTCAGCACTAGGTCCAGTAGTGCACCTCTCCTTGTTGGCACTTCCACCTCCTGAATCAAAAAGTTGTCATCAATGCACTGGAGAAAGCTTCTGCACTGTTCGTGCCTGGCTGTGCGGCCTTCCCAGCAGAAATCAGGGTGGTTGAAGTCCCCATGAGGACCAAGGCCTGTGATTGTGAGGCAGCTCTCAACGGTCTGTAGAAAGCCTCATACACTTCTGTATCCTGATCAGGTGGCTTATAATAGACCCCCACACCAGTGTCTCTCCTGTTAGCCTGGTCTTTAATCTTAACACACAAGCTCTCAACTCTATCCTTATCCCCCCTCAGGGAGAGCTCCAAACACTCCAGTTGCTCTCTCACATAAAGAGCAACTCCACCACCTCGCCTTGCTGACCTGTCTTTCCTAAAAAGAACTCAGCCGTCCATGACAGCATTCCAGTCATGTGAGCTATCCCACCATGTCTCAGTAATTGCTGTGAGATCATGGCCTGGCATCCGCACACAGATCTCCAATTCTTCCTGTTTGTTCCCCATACTGCGTGTATTGGCATATAAGCATTTCAGAGAGGCAGTTGGGCATGTAGTTTTTGCCCTTAAGGAGCAATAGGCTTTCTGAATCTCAAAAGTGCTATCCCTCTGCCCCACAAGTGCTGGGTCACTATCCCCAGGTGCCTCTCTACTGAGCCCAGTTACAGCCCTTTCCCCCTTCGAATCTAGTTTAAAGCTCTCTCTATGAGCCAAGAGTTGGAGTTCAGAGACAAGAGAGATTCAGACATCAAACACATCCAAAATATGTCCTGAAAAAAAAAAGATTTTCAAGAATATACTGGTTATATTTAGCTCTTTGATTCTACAGCAGTGTGTTAACAAGTAAACTTATTCACGACATTAAGAGAAAACATTAAAATGTGGACATTTAATTAAGAAAGAAGTAGAGTGCCTATGTAATATAACAATTCAGGGATGTAAAATTATTTTAAATAAACAGGAAAAAAAAAGAATAAAACATGACATTTAAGAAAATAGAAGAAACACACTGAGAAAACACTCTGGCTTCAGGACTGGTAATAAGTAGACAACAATAAATAAATCTGTTTTGTCAGTGCCATCAGTTCTTCTTGTCTTGAGGACAACTGCTTCTGATGGAGTGTTATAAACATACCACCAGACTTCAGGAGCTCATAAAGTCCCCAGTATTATTAATAAAGCAAACTGCAAACAGGGAGATTGATTTTTTTTTTTTTCAGATGGAAACAATCAATAACATTTTTATGGATTCGCTAATGAAGGAAAAACTCTGCTAATGTTAAACAGATCTGTGATTCAGCATGTAAATCCTTGGTACTATTCAGTCCAATCATCTTCAGGTACTATTGTTGTTATGGGTGATACCAGAAGCAGCAGTATCTTCTGTTCAATTTACTAACGTCAGTGCAGCAGATTATCTCCTTTAGTATTATATCATGAGGAGGGAAAGTGGATTTCTGCTTGATTGCTAAACTTGTTTGTGAGTTTTCGTTGATGAAATTGTCAGTAAGATGCATTTCTGATACTATTTCTAAACCTCTTATAAAGTCACGTGTGTCATACTTGAACTTTACATGTATGTGAATGTGAACCAATAAGTTATTTCATCATGTGTCTAACTTTTGTTTTCTGCATAAGAGAATGAGTAAGATATAATCACAAAGGAGGTTAATGAGGGAACTAGCTGTGAGAGATCATTACTGTAGTGACCTGCAGCAGGAGGTTAGAGTGAGAGAGCATGACAAAGAACTTTCATTCTATTTAACTGCAGTTGTATAAGAAACAGTTTATACATTTGCTGCCTTTTTACAATGTCTGTCTGGTCTTCAGAAATAATGATGTCTGCAACAGACACTGAGAGTTTTTTGGGTTTGTATTTTGGGGTTTTTTTGGTTTTTTTTTTTTAAAGGTAGAAATTCTAGGAAAGGCTATGAAGATGGGTTCATTTCTTGATCACTCACACACAAATAAGAGCACCTAACAGGACTTTAGTGTTCATTTTTTGGTGGAAGCATCACTCAAATGATGCTGGGCTCTCTTGGATTGGGATTATAAATACAAATGAAATAGTAGTATTGTTAAAAGCTATCACACAACAGAGGAAAGGGAGTATGTTATGATCTTCAGAAATTTTAGAACATAATGCCTGCAAAATCTAGAAGTTAGAGGGTCAAACTCTGTGTATGATCCAATTATACTTCACTTTTCTTCCACTTCTAAATTTTGCTAGAGAGACTTTACAGCTTGTTGTTGACTACTGTTTTTACAGAACAATACATTTTTATCATCTTACAGCTTTTTATAATTTGTAGCCATAAAGGTGACTCGCTTAAGATATTCTGTTTTCTGTGAGGTTAGAAGTGAATTGTAATTTCTCAGGTATTTCCACTTGGAAGACACAGAAATATTTTCTAAACATGGCATGTTTAAAAGCGTGTGCTTTTCTACATAGTTCTTTAAAGAAGAAAAGTTCTTCTACTGCCAAAACTGGGGAGAGAACTCAGGAGGTATTTCCAAAAACAAATATTACATTAGCTACTATTTTCTCCGTTTAAAAAAAAAAAAAAAGGTAGCTATTTCCTACATAAGTGAAGAAACTACCCACTATTGTTGATTATCTCTCTATTTATTCCTTATTAATTTTTTATAGAGGTAGTTCCTGTGAGAGCATTTTTCAGTCAGCATTCAAACCATACAGTTAATGTATTCAGGGCACTTAAAAATGCAATAATTGTATTTCTTTACTAGAGGCTCCATGGAAAATGTATAATTGCGTACAAATATAGTGATATGCAGGTTTTCTACATTTCTAACCTCACCCTGGTTTTAGGGTTCAGCTTGCCATTTGAGGTTAAAACTTTAGGTGTTCAATGAGGTGACCTCCTGAAGTAACTTTATCTCCTACCAAGACAATTTACAGGGAGCTTCTGTCCACCCTACTCAGTTGTCTGAAGTTATGCAGACAGTAGCTGTTTCTGGAAGTATTCGGAGACTTCCAGAACTAACCTTTCTCTACCACTAAAAGAGGGAGGTTGTGCTACAATGCAAAACTAATTATAGGAAATCATTATGTTTGTTCTATACAGGGCTTCCCCTTAAACTTTCACATACAAAGAATGGTGAGAACATCAAAAAAAAGGACCTTTTTCTAAGTAAAATATGTATTTGATTAGACCTGTGAAGAAAATACACTTCCCATCTTTTGAAGATTTTTCAAGAGCGAAAAAACCACAAAAATAGATAATCTGATATTCATCTCTTTATGCCTAAAATCTTTTAAGTTTTTCATGAATTAAATGAGCAAATAAACCCATTGAAAATAAAACAATGCCAAAATAATTTATTTCAGAAATTACTGACCTAAGTCCAATTTCTATTTTCTTTTTGACTAATTAATATATAAATAGAGTAGCAGGTCAAAAAGGGGAATTGAGCTATTGTCAAGTGGAGTTTCTTCAGTCTGCTGAGGAACAGAGCTGACTTTAGATGAAGAATAAACAACTTAGTGAGACGATGAGGCACAGACATTTTTGACACATGAGGTTGGTGTCACAACCATTTACATATTGGATACAGTGGATTATATTCAAGTGTATGTTGAATATCCAAAGGCTGGTTTTGTGAATAGCCATGGAGATGCATGACCACAAATCAACTCAGGCTTCAAGAATGATAGATAATTTTTTTCTTAGTTACTGTTGCAGACATAAAAATGGTTTGGACTTTGGACTTTGGCTGTGAGAGTGAATTAAGTATATTATGGTTTACAGTCATGTGCAAAAGGGCATTTTCTTCCCTTTAATGGAATCAGAAGCGCAATTGTCTTGCAATGCATTAATGTGTTGTGTGAAATGTTTGTAAGCTAGAAGTTTGACTTGAGATACCTTAAAACACTAGCAAAAACTAGGCTTCTTTTCCAGATAGTTGAAAAATCAAACAAGACTGATTCTGGTGGTATTACAGAAGGGATGTTCATACTTTAACATAGTGCATAGAAAGTGTGTAAGCAATGGATAGAGTTTGTAAATGGCCATGTAAAAAGACACTGAAATTGTAAAAAATCTCAATTTTAAGGATCTTAATGGATCTCCTTTAGGGAAAAGAAGAACTATTTTCTTGTGAAACAATCTGATTTTATTTTTCCTTATTTCTCCTAAGCCACAAAGAAAAAGAACAAAACAAAAACTTAGGCTATGTTTGTTAGAAATGCAGACAAAATAATACTGAAAGAAAACAAACACAAACTTACAGGTTTTGGGTTTACTGCTCAAGTGTGTAGTATTTCCTACAATAACTCTTAAATAATCATTTAAAAGTGAGGGAACAGATATTTAATGGGCCTATCCTCATCTATCAGCCCACAGTTAACTAGATATAAACTGTTAATATCACATTAACCCAAATTATCCACAGACGGAGGATCTTAATTGATATGTTAGGAAAAGAGACAATTTAATTCCCACAGACCATAGCCATGCTTCTTGTTTTGTTTTTCTTTATATATATTTTTTTATTGTTGGATGACATAAGATACAATATACCTAATTCAACCCACCAAATATCTTTGAAAACCTACATTTAAGAAATATTTCCACATGACACCAAGAAATTATTCTCCCAACCCTTTGATATATTCCCCCAAATTTGTTTCACTTTGACTAATTTTACTTTTTAATTTTCTAAAAGCAAAAATGCTTTGTACAAATACTCTTGACCCATTCTGTAGCCTGCTCTGGAGGTATCCAATGCACCTTTTCTCTCTTGTAATGTCATTTTCTCTAAGCTAACTGAAGGAAAACAAGACTACATCATAACAGCTCACTTTTCCTATGCATCTTAGGAAAGGCTGTTCTTATTAATGTTTTCTTAACCTTATTTATTTATTTATTTATTCATTTAAGCATATACGCAAAATTAACTTTATACTACATTATCCAGCCTGGCTTCTCTTAGACAAATAGAACAATGCCAGTGCTCATGGAGGGAGCAGGAGGGTTGGGGAGGGGGGAATGATGAAGGAACAGGGGGCTGGAAGGAAGAAAAGGGTCCTGCTGCGTGGTAGGCGGCCCTGATGGGAAATCTCAAATCAAATTCTTTTGAAAGGAAGTGTTATTAAAAGTAACTTTAATCCCTCCAGCCAGACAGCTCATAAAAGCATACAATTAAGTCAAACAAATGACAAGAGCACTCTCTCTCCTACCTGTTTCCCCCTTCAGAGAGTAATTACTGCAGGGTAGTCTTGTCTCATTTTGTGCAAATAGCAGTGGAGTGCTTGAACAAGGTGCCAATTTCCCCCTTCCAGCCCAGCCCCTCTTGTTCACTCCTACCAACTCTAGCCTGGCTAATATATAAACAGGCAAGAACAAAGGGGTGAATTTAAATATTTCCTCTTTGTGCAAGGTTAATTAAAAATCAAAAAGTCACTTTTCAAATATCATATTAGAACTGCTAGTGCATCAATTTTCTTCAGTTTTCTGTCACTGCTGGACAGCAGAAGATGCAGAGGTATGCAATTTGATGGAATTTAATGAGAAGAAGGAGAAAGAGAGAAAGAGAAAGAAAGAGAAAGAGAAAGAGAAAGAGAAAGAGAAAGAGAAAGAGAAAGAGAAAGAGAAAGAGAAAGAGAAAGAGAAAGAGAAAGAGAAAGAATGAGAGAATGAAAAGGAAGTATGGAAGTATGGAAGGAAGGGAGGAAGGGAGGAGGGGAGGAAGGAAGGAAGGAAGGAGGGAAGCAAAGGGGTTTTTTTCTATTTCAGGCAAAGTTGACTTACAGTGAAGGTTGTTTTCAGAGGTGTCCTGATGTTTCCCTTTTTTTCTGCCATTTTCTTATTTGGGAGCAGATTTACAGGTATATGAGGTAAGCAGTAATCTGTTATGGTGAACCTTTTAGGTGGTAAAGGAAGAAAATATCAGTATTTAGCATTCGTCACTTGTTGTCCGAAGTTGTTTCCTGCTAAAATTAGCAAACAGATGAGAATGATGAATCAAGTTCTCTACATGTTTTTTCAAGGACTTTAGAAATTATGTGGAATGATCACTTTATTTTCCTGCTCTGGAAAATGCCTTGGTGTTTTTTCTGTTTTGATGATAAACTGTTCAGGTCTGGGATAGTCACTTATTAGACATATGCAAGGTGCCTTGTTCACCCGAGACCACCATCTCTGCTGGAGGTTACATGTGCTGCTGACATAGAAAAAATTAATTGCAAGGCAATGGAGAAACATGCTGTAGTTAAATTCATCTTTGTGAAGAGTGTGCACACCAACTTACATATTCAATATAAAGATTTCAAAACAATTCTGTACCCTCTCGAAAGTTGTGAATGTCACTGCGGTAGTAGAGATCACTTTTACTCCCAAGGCCAGGAGTGGATTCAAATGGCTTCCTATTCTTCATATGGGGCCAAAATTAAAGAGTTGGTGGGAACATTAGACTAAAACATGATGCTACTTTCATGGTGTGTCGATGTGAACTTAAGTTTCCATCATTTCTTGAATTCAGGTATTTTGTATCATCTTACATTTACAATGAAAGATGCATGAAAAATTTTCTTTTTGGTTGATGATTGTGCAGTGTTAAATACAATGACAGAAACAAGTAACAGCTGTAAATGTTATTTCACGTAGTAACTTCTGCTGCAACTCAAATAGTCCGACTTCTTTATGGCACTTCAGCAAAATCTAGGTACAGTATTTAAAGACAGTTAGTGAAAAGAAATCCTTTCCTGTTTGTTGTGAATTTCCCCAGAGTGCAGGACTTTTAAAGGTGAGAATCTGTGTCCTAATCCAAAGCTCATTAATACCAATTGAACTGTCCGTACTGAACTTTAGAACTGCTCTCTAGCAAAAGCTTTCTGTTAACTCCTTACCCCGTCTTTCTCATATATTTAATATGGATTGGCAATAAGAAATTCTGTGCAGAAAAAATAGATTCAGGCCAAGATTGGCACATCAGGTTCATGTTTCTGCACATTATGTCTCCCCTCCAGTTTGCATTGTCCTCTTTGTTTAGACGAAGACTTTCAACCAGTCCTGCTTTGACCAGCAAACAAGTTTGATGTGTTTGCTCGTAGATTTTTTTGTTGCTGTTGCTGTATTCAAAGTATGCATTTAATACATGCAAGTTGGCAAGTGACAAATACCTCTGCTTAATGCTGAGCAAATGCTCAGTCGTGCCAAACTTGAAGATTTCAGTCCATTGATGAAACCAGCTGTGACCCATTACTAAAGCAGAAGAATTTGCTCCCAAGACAGCTGACTGTATGGAGTGTATACACACTTTTAAGGTTTCTCAGGACAGCAACAGGGCTTTTTTCTTTTCTTTTTCTTTTTTTTTTTTTAAATCTTTTTAATTTTGTGTAGACAGTTCTGAAAGCAGCTTCCTAGGGACTGTCTGATCACACGATCCTCTTAGTATTTCTAACACTGTAGGAGGGCCATCATATTTCCTGCTCTCAGTCAGTAACTGGCTTTCCTCTCTCCCCGCTGTGAAATGACTGGAGCAAAGAGGCCAGCACCTTATCCACTCCCAGTGATGATGTTATAGCTCAAAATTCAAAACAAGAATTTTTTCTTTCTGTTTTTTTTCAGTTCACACTTTTCAGGCAAATCTCCATTCAATTCTACTCATTAGAAATATTTGAAGCGATGACTTTCCATTTATTATTTTAGTCCCAAAACAACTTATTTATTTTCTACAAATGAAAAATATGCCCTTTCATTCCAGCTTCATTTCTAGGTTCAGTTGTGACACGGTTCCCAGTTGTTATATTTGCTTTAGTGCAGCTTTCTACTTAGCAATGCCATAAAATTCTACACCTAGCATGAAGTATATAATGTTTCTGATTCTTAAAAACAAATCAGATAAACTTTTCCACTGAAAAACTTGGTTAAAGAAGATGTATGCAGTGGGTGTAGGACTGCTACATTGCTGTTAAATAACAGAAACAGGATTAAATAACACATCTTAGCACAGAAAAAATTCTTCATTTGCCTATATATTTGGCACTTCTGATACGCCACTGGCCCCAGGAAAAATACGTTTTGAAAAGTTGGCATATATTAAATTGACAGTATTTTTCATATTATTCTGCCTCTAGTGCTAGGCTGCTTTGGTTTAAGGTAAGGAAAATTTATTTTTTTGGTTTTGTTTTTAAGTTTGAGATTACACATTCAAGTGAAACTTTTAAGTGGATACTGAGAATTGATAAATCCTTATAAAACAATGGACTTTAGTGATTAGAAGAAAAATAGAAATGAAAGAAGAGTTTTCATTGTGAGCCATGGAAAGTCTAACATAGTTATAGAATGGATTAGATTTATTTATTTATTGCTGCACCTTGAATACTGTGTTCAGTTTTGAGCCACTCGCACCAAGAAAGACATTGAGGTACTGGAGCATGTCCAGAGAAGGTCAATGAAGCTGGTGGAGGGCCTGGACAACAAGTCTTATGAGGAGCAGCTGAGGTAACTGGGGTTGTTTAGCCTGGAGAAAAAGAGGCTAAGGGGAGACTTTATTGCTCTCTACAACTACCTGAAAGGAAGTTGTGGTCACGTGGGGGTCAGTCTCCTCTCCCAGGTATCAAGCAATAGGACAAAAGGAAATGGCCTCAAATTGTACCAGGGGAAGTTCAGGATGGGTATTAGGAAAACTTTCTTCACTGAAAGGGTTGTCAAGCTTTGGAACAGGCTGCCCAGGGAAGTGATTGAGTCACCATTCCTGGAGGTAGTTAAAAGATGTGTAGATGTGGTGCAGAGGGACAAGGTTTAGCGGTGGGCTTAGCAATTCTAAGTTAATGGTTACATTTGATGATCTTAAAGTTCTTTTCCAACCTAGATGATTCTATCTATTAATGTAAGAAATTTTTTTTGCATTTGGTAAAGAAATTGAATTTTTAATGTTACATTACAAGGCACTGGTAAGAACTTACTTGGAATATTGTGAGCAAGTCCATTCGCCTATGGGTATTGTCAAAGGAATTAAGCTGGAACAGATACAGACAGGGCTAAAAGCATATTCAGAGGGATAGATTGGAACATATGCACAAGGTACAATTTCCAGGTATGTGTCAAGACAGAAAGAGTATTTAAGGTGAGAATAATTAAGACAATAAAAAAACCTCCACCCTATGATTCAGGTTGCTACTAATAGTTTATTATATTAATATTAATAATATTTATATTTTTAATGATGATGATGATAATGAGGTAGCATAAGACAAACACCTTGCTTTTTTTTTGATAGAAAACAGTAAGTACATAGAAAGAACTGCACTGTAATTCCCAAAGTCAGAAAATTATTTTTGTCTTGTGAGTTGTTAGACATCTCTTGGTTCTGAAAGGAGTCTGTGTTGCTAATAGTTTTCACTTTATATCTACCTTGTGAATGCTAAGCCTTAGGACCTTTGTCGTTTGCCTAACAGGGTTAGAAAAGATTTCCTCTTCCATGGCCTGTTCATGAATAACTTATAATGTTTTCTCTTGTTTCTTGTTTTTCTCTGATGCATTGGAAACCAGCTCTGGATAGCAGATCTGGGATAAGTGCATCATGGTTTTTAGTCTTTTTTAAATTTCTCAGTTGTCTTGCTGTATAAACCCATAAGGTGCACCTAATGTTAGCTAATTTGGGGTCAGGAGTGATTTGCCACAAAGATCAGCCTGCCATGCATCTGTCTAGGAAAGGCTTGCTTTCCCTGTAGCATGGGTTCCTCTCTTCAGTTTTTCCAAACACTATTTTATTGGGGACTGCATTAGTTAAGAGCTTGAACACTGTTAATGCGTATGATCTTTCTTGCTGTATTCCTGAGTTGATTATAAATTTGTCTTTCAGTCTGTTCTTCAGTCTGTCTTCAAACTGTCTGTAGCACACTCCATCCTATATGCTCATCATCTAGAGAGATACAGAGATGTTTCAGGTGAAGCTATGATGTCCTCTCCCATGACAAGCACAGGTAATGTAGGTGGTGCTGCCAACCTCTGCTATAGGCAACCTGGAGCCTCCAGTAAAGGCGGAAAGAGGGGAGGGTGTTTGTGAATTTATTTTTGCCCTGCTGACATCTTAAAATAGCAAAGTGCCGAGACAACTAGCCCAATTCATGCTATTTATTCAGAGCTCTTGAAAAGAGTCCTTACCCTGTGTAAAGGTCCCATTTTTCCCCGGAAAGGACAGCCAGAATCTCATAGATCTCCAGGCTAGGGGAACTGGACCCCTCAATCCTCTATGGGGTGTTAACATGAGAGATATAATCTGTTTATTTGTGAATTGCTATATTACACTACAAAAATGTGAAAAAATACCTGTTTATTAAATATTCACATACTGGAGAGCTGGGTTTTTTTCTTTCCCCTGTGACTGTGAATCAATTGATGGGAAGTTGCTGTGTTTTTCATGTTGCAGTTGCTCAGGCACAATACCAAAATAGTGCTTGGGCCTACACTGAAAAAGCCCAAGTCACAGATTGTCGTAGAAATGCAATTTCTGCTCAGAAAAGTCACTTTCAGATGATAGGATGGCTGTGGCTTAGTTTGTTTATGAAAAATTTTAGACTAGCAAAACATAATTTGCCTCTTGGAAATTTAAAGTTTACCATTTTATACATCTGTACATTTTTGCAGCAAAACTTGATTGCCAGAAATAGAGCTCTTGGAAGTCAGAATCAATAGGTATTCACCCAGTATAGTAGAACAAGATGTTTTACTATGCAGTAGTTCGAGAAGTATATCATTGAAGTTAGAGGTCTGAAAGTACTTTAAAGGGTCTCTATTGTAAATCAGAACAGAACATATTTACAAAAACTTTCTAGAGTTACTCTGAAAAACTTTTTCCCCTCGATGTGTTTTGAGTAACTTGCCAATATGCAATCATGCTTCTCATCCAAAAAATCAAAACCAGGACTTCATAGGATTCCTTCCTCTTGCAATAAAGGAGGTAAGCTTAAACACTGATGGTAGAAATAGATATTCTTGATCAACCTTTATTTTATAGAGGGAGTTAGGTTTGTAAACTGACAGCTTAAAGCTGTAATTGAAATAAAGTTACTATAATATTTTTATTAAAAATTTAGATGCTGAGGTTTACTACGTTATGTATAACACTATGGTGAAGAGATTGATCATCTTTAAATCATTATAAATATTTTTGCTTGAGATAATTACTAGATGATGTTTAGTACATTCAAGTATTCCACTGTACTCGGAGCTTACTTATCTTGGGATTTGATCTGTGACTTTCCTAAGGAACCAGGAATTTTGCGTGTGCATCCTAAACACTTTTCCCTGTTTCCACAGATGGAAAAATGAGGAAAAATGAGCAAAAAATTGACATACAGACTGACACTAATTTTCAGACATGTTCAGGTTCTGCATCACTTTAGAGACATGTTTGAACATGATGAAAATTGAGAACATTCTAAATTTACTAATGAGTGGAACAAATTCTGTCCTGAGGACAAAAGAGAGATTGATGTAGTAGTCCATGGGGAAATCCTCAGAGGACATCCAGCAAATCACTGTTCCCATGATCACATTATAGGAAGAGTAGAAATGGAAGAGGAATGACTGATTCTAAGAAGCTCTCCAGTGGTTAAAATCTTCCAGCTAATCCAGGCATATTTACATGTTCTCTGCAAACCAAGTTCACATTCCCATAGAAGAAAGCCATCGCCATCACAAGCCTCATCTATAATGGTGACCCAAAACTTCCATTCAGTCTGTACCATTAGACTGTTCTTTCTAGACTGATGTATAAGCAGTGCCAGAGAAATAGAGAAACATATGAAGAATGGGAACAATATTAGGAAAGCAAGTGGAGTCATCTTCAGATAAAAAGCAAAATATGTCTCTAAACCCCACAACTAGATCTCCTGATGTAAATGAACATAGTATGACCACTTAAATACCATTCTCTGCCCTTGGCACTGCTCTAGGCTTTCAGACCAGTAATGGAACACCTCATAGAGTTCAGAATATTGTCTTTGTTATGGGACATTTTCTGGTCCTCTCTGTCATAAGCAGAAAAATAATTTTTCATTCTTTGGCACATTCAGCATTGCACATCACTAAAGAAACATGTTAAATAATACTTCTGATTTCTTCAAAAACTTAAGTACTAAACATGAAAAATTGGTTAAATAACTAGCACATACAGATAGTAGCTTGTAATTTTGTAATGATCATTTCAAGTATGTTGCAGGACCAAGGTATGTTCATTCACAGTCTCCCTCCCTGAGTATAATTGTGGTCAATGATATTAAGTGTTTTCCTTTCCTGTTTTTCTATCATTTAAATTTTTTAGTTTCATAATTGTTTCTAACACCTACATTCATATTTTAGCAGTATTTTCTGAGGAAGCATTCTATATAAATCAGTATTTTTTTTTCAACAAATATCATTAATTTTTATTACAGATGTACACAGTTTCTAATTCATTAACATACGTCCTGGTTTTGGTGCTACTAAGGATGTTATTAACGTTTATAAATAATGTGGATCAAAAAACTGCAATAATGGTTCAGTAATCATCAGAAACTACTATTACAGTGATTATAATCACTGTTTTTTCTTGGGTCATTATAAAAAGGTAGTCTCCTACAGTGTGGTAAAGTCCAGGTGCCCTTAACTCTGTGGAGTGTCCAGGGTCTATATATTAGACCTTTGAACTAATTTCACTTCTGTGAAATTTGATTGTATTTGCTCCTCATTTGATTGTGATATGGTCAGCATTCACTGCAGCAGTTATAAACTATCACTCCACCCACACATTAAGTGTGGTAAGTAGCATTGTTCCATTTATCCATCACAGACTGTTTCTAAGCTGAAGGCATTCAAACGAACAGCCAACAAATAGAAAAGAAGTTTGAAAAGAATTGCATTTACTTTTTTTGTCAGCAAACAGACTTCGAAAACTAATCAAAACGTTATATGTTTTACCTCTAAGTGTCTTTTGCTTTTTCTGTCGAAAGGAAATCTTGAATTTAACTGTTGGGGATTCACCTGCAATTAAGGTTTTCTTTAAACTGTCCATATTTAGCCATAATTATGAAGGGTTTGACAGAGGACCAGAAAGATAAGAGACAAAAGAGAAATTGAAGAGTTGGAGGTGGGTACTTCAAAGCCATGCTGGCTGTCTTCTGAAGTGACTTAAAGCATGTTAGTTCATTCAGAAGCACTTTATGTCATCTCCCGGGTTTCTGCAACACTTTCACTTGGGTAGTGAATGAGAAATGTATTGGGGTTTTGGGGTTTGACATGGCTCCTGTCCTGCTTCCTTCATATTGGTCTCTGAGAAAATTCCAGATAATATAGGTTTTTTCATCATCTTGAGAGTTCATGTAAGCATTGCAGACAAAATGAGATCACATACTGACAAAGTAGATCTCATTCTCTGCAATGGTTCAAATTAATCTCAGTGTTCAATTTGGGAAGATAGTGCTAAATAAGTCCAAGGACAGCTGGAATGACAGACCCTAGTTTGAACATATTTTCAGATGGTCTTCAGCAGAATTAAAGTCAGTCCTTCCCTATGCTGCCTGTATCTTTTATTTATCAGTTACAGTTGCCCTTGCCTCAGTTTTAGCAATCTGCATGCCAGCTGTCTAGTTAAAACTTAGTATTTTTTCCCCATTTAAAGTTAAAACAGAAAGATGAACAATCCCAAAAGAAGTCTCACTCCATATAACTTAGACATCTAATCTAGCATTTAGCTTTCTGCATTCACTGGAGATGAAGCTAAACCAAGTGTCTTAGAACAGCCAATTTCTGCGTGTATAATGTTAAATATAATGAATGTTAACCTTAACATCTTTTAATAATTCAATGAAAATAATTAGATCCATAGAATTATTTTCACTGACTTCAGTGGGGTTTTGGATTAGACTCTAAGGATCCTCTATATTTTTCTGACATTTTTCTTTTTTTTTTTTTTCATAAATAGTTTATAATAATTCTGCTGTGTTGGACCCATGAACAAGTATACTGAGGTTTTTTTTCCACTGACTTTTTAAACCTCCTCAAGATAAGAGCCTAATGTTAATCATAATTTTCTGCATATAACAAAAAAGAAAAATTCTAAGCTTAACTTGGATATTGCTTTTTTTATCCTGTACCGCAATACTTTCTGCAGCTATACCAAGGAAAGTAAGGATAAATACTTTGACACCTCAGGATGCATTTCTGCACAATTTGATATCTCACATTCAAATAACCCCAAGGAAAAATAAGAAAATATGTCTTGTCTTTCAATAAGATCTATAGTTGGTGGATATTAAAGAGTTCCACTGAGTTATTTGGAGCAAAACCATTTTTTTAAGAAATATGTGGTTTTGTTTCATCATTTAGATACTCTTTGGATCTAATCAGAGATTTCTATCATAGAAATGTTATGATGATTCAAAATAGCTTGGCATTTCTGAACATTTGCAGAGATGATTTCACCTGGTGAGTCTTGAGAGAGAGACACATATCAGCTGACTATGTGGCAGATTTGTTGGATTATTGAATGACTGTCTTGAATGACCCTTATTCAGATGTAACCCTCCACAGAAACCCAGATATAATACAAATAGATGGCATATCAACACAGAGATTTAAATAGAAAAAAAACAAACAAAAAATTTTCTGAGGAGTTAGCCTTGGTGGGAGACTGCAAATCAAAGCTTTCAGATTAGATTTCTGTTCCAATTTAATGGTGAAATCTTGCTTTCTTTTTAGTATATGAGTTTGGGAGTATTTTGTATTTTGTGTATTGCTGTTTAGCTTTTGTCATTGGTATACAAATTAGTGATTTACAATTGCACTGAAACCTGACAGACTGGGACACACTGTGGAAAATCAGATAACCCAATAGCTGAAGTGAAGTCTTGAAAATAATCAGAATTGATTACAAATATGCAGCATCTTTCATATCCCTGGAACTTTGTGAGATGGAAACTTGCTAACAGGTGTCATAACAAGAATTTGCTTATGATTTCTTCGACTGAAGCATTAATTTTTTCTCCTCCTTGGGTTAGTGAACTCCTCAGCATTCAGCAGTGTGTCTGCAGTTTAGATGAAAAATCTGAATTTTCTTTTGCCTTTTTCATGAGGGTCACATTATAGCTCCTTGTTTTGCACTGTAATTTTGACAGATGAGGGACAGGTAAACAATGTTGTGTTTCGGTCTACTTGGTTATAAAACCAAGATAGAATCGCTTTTTAAAAAAAGCATGGCAGAGAAAAGCAAGGCAATTAAACTCCAAATATGTCCAAATCTGACTGTCTGTGCCTACTTTTTCATCAACAAGTACCAAAATCTAATGCTTAACTAAAAGCCAGACTTTGAAATCAAGGGATAGCAGACAAACCAGCAAAAGAAAAAAAAAAAAAATCTGTACTTTTCTAGTCTCAGAGTTAATTTGATGCAGGATATTAGATCCATCGACAGTAATGAGGGAGCAGCTGAAAAGTGCATTTCAAAAATAGAAAAAAGTTCTTGAAATCATCATGTTATAAACAGGAATGTTCTCAATACAAAACTTCTCTGTATTAAAAAGCATTCCCAGTGAGAATATATTTCATTTAAAATTTTAGTAACAAAAATGTGAAGATTTAATGGTTCCGGAGCTGCAAACAAAAAGGTGAAATGGAAGAGGCATGAGTTGAAAAGGGACACTTTTAAGCAGTCCACATAATTCCTATAATTTTGTTAGTAGTCCTTTCTTTTTCAGACCCAAGTAAACCTTCTGCTCAGGTCCCCTTCCCAAGGCAGGTATACCATCTGGGAACTAGGTTATGAAAATCTCATGCCAGAAGATGCTTTAGGCACAAGTTCACTGTATAATCAAAGGAAATTGGCTTCCTTGATGGAAGGTAGCTTGTATCTCCAAATCCTGGCTCAGGAGTTCGGCTCTTGTTTTTTGCTCAATATAATTCCAATGGGGGAAGGATAAAGCCCTGAAATCCTTTGCTGGGATACAACTATGTTTCTGATCCATGACTGTATTGCTAAGTGAAATATTGATTTATGAAATCTAGACTGACCTCTGCTTCTCCTTAAGCTACTCTTCAGTACAGGATAAAAAGGCAGAAACCAGAGTGATGTTACAAAGGAAGTCGCAAGGCTTGGTTATATACATGCAGTATCCCCTTGATAAAACAGGTCAGTTAAAAAATCTTAAGCAAAACCACTGAGTTTGCTATCACAGTGAAAGGGCTGCATGGGCAGAAGTGCTTTGAGAAAGGCACTGTATTCACAGTCATAAAGAATGACGTATTCTTTATATTCATCAAACAGTTGTCATAGAGAAAATACAGCAAACTTCCCTGAGAAACATCTGCTGTTCAAAAATTTAGAGAATTACCTTTGCTTTCCAAATGTAGGGCACATATAGTAAGTCTGTGCTGTTTTCCATAGTGCTTCTTAGGCTAAGATATTATACCCATCTAATACTACTTCATGCAAACAAAAAGGATTGCACAAATCCTGTGAGTCAGTCCTAACTTTCTGTCCTGAGCCTGCTAGCAAGGGTGATAAAGAGCACTGAAGAACCTGGATAAGGGATATAAGCAAGAATTAGATCAAGGCTTAGATTCAAAGGTTAGTTTCAAGGTGCCTTGAGGCACCTAAGTTGACACCAAGATAGGATTTAGATACCACAGGTCCAAAACAGAGGACTGGAAGATCCCTGGCCCATGTTCATTCAGCCTTCAGTTTCTCATTTTATATCAAAGTCCTTCTGATTGCACCTGGGAAGTTTTAGTGCTTATTTATATCTGACTTTGCATTGATAGAGACATTTTAGCACTCAATTCATGAGTTGTTTT
Organism: Chionis minor; assembly: GCA_013398295.1. Taxonomy (NCBI): domain Eukaryota; kingdom Metazoa; phylum Chordata; class Aves; order Charadriiformes; family Chionidae; genus Chionis; species Chionis minor. Next base: position 362,594 of record VZSF01003127.1, on the reverse strand, counting down.
TTTGGTGCTTCTTTGCCCAAGTTGCTATCAGATCAGGTAACACGCTTTGGAAATCTGGCAAAACAAAGATCTATTTTCTCCTAAAATTCAAATTTGGCTACTTATTTTAAAGTGCAAACAACTGAAACTGTGTGAGTTCAGACTCATTTTCAAGGCTATAGCTGGATGCTGCCCCAAAATGGAGGTGAATGCCGATGAACTTATGAGGGAAAAAGGCCCTGTGACTTAAAGAACACCTGGGAAGACATATAAAGTAATATGGAAATATGTAATAAAAAATGAAGCATCTGAAAATTTAACATTGTAATGGCTAGCCTTCCAGTTTTTGACCTCTGCAATGTAATGAAGTTTTAGGGAAGTGCTTGTATTGCCTCCAGTGTTAAGGATGGGAGAAAACTGATGCATCAAGCAGATTCCAGGACCCCGGGATCGCCCCTTTCTGGCTGTTATATCCCCGTCTGCTGCATGTTTTGGACTTGGAATTCTATCCCTTTCCATCCAATAGATGCAGGTGCCGCTGTTTCCCTTTGAGCAGCAGCAAGGCTGAGAGTGTAACCCACAGACACACATACTCACAGAGAATGCAAACTCAAGAGCTGGCCACACAGACTGCCACAGACACAGCACTGCTTTTAGCAGCACTCACATGCACAGAGACAACATTCACATAAAACATACGTAGAGGTAGCCCTGGCCTGTTCCTCCTGTCCAGCAAATCAACATTGAAGCTCACACGCACCTTCATTCTCTAGTTTTACAAACACTGTCATATTCACACACTCTCAAATATCAACATAGCCCCTAAGTGTAGGTCTGTCATAGAATCATAGAATTGTCTAGGTCGGAAAAGACCTTAAGATCATCAAGACTGACCATTAAGCTCAGGGTGCCAAAACCACCACTAAACAATGTCCCTCAGCACCACATCTACACATCTTTTAAATACCTCCAGGGATGGTGACTCAACCACTTCCCTGGGCAGCCTGTTCCAATGCTTCACGACCATTTTGGTGAAGAAATTTTTCCCAGTACCAATCTAAACCTCCCCTGGTGCACCTTGAGGCTGTTTTCTCTTGTCCTGTCATTTGTTGCTTGGGAAAAGAGACCAACCCCCACCTTACTACAACCTCCTTTCAGGTAGTAGTAGAGAGTGACAAGGTCTCCCCTCAGTCTCCTTTTCTCCAGGCTATGCAACCCCAGTTCCCTCAGCCGCTCCTCATAAGACTTGTGCTCTAGACCCATCACCAGCTTTGTGGCTCTTCTTTGGATGTGTTCCATTACCTTAATGTCTTGTAGTAAGGGGCCCAAAACGGAACACATTATTCAAGATGTCACCTTACCAGTGCTGAGTACAGGGGTACAATCACTTCACTCGTCCTGTAGACCACACTATTGCTAATACAAGCCAGGATGCTGTTGGCCTTCCTGGCCACCTGGGCACACTGCTAGCTCATATTTAGCTAGGTCTTGACCAACACCCCCATGTCCTTTTCTGCCAGGCATCTTTTCAGACACTCTTTCCAAAGCGGGTAGCACTGCATGTGGTTATTGTGATCCAAGTGCAGGACCCAGCACTTGGCCTTGTTGAACTTCATACCATTGGCCTCAGCCCATTGATCCAGCCTGTTCACATCCCTCTGCAGGGCCATCATACCCTCAAGCAGATGAACACTTCCACCCAGATTGGTTTCCTCCTACTTGTTGGCTCATCCAGCTTGATATCAGACAAAATACACCCAGTCGTCTCACAAGCGTCCCCACAGTCAGGGATGCCTTCAGTATTAGCACAAGCTCTTACTCTACTTAATATCCATGACCATACCCTGGACCTGCTATGTACCACTGGCTCAAACTGTGAGTCTTTGAAGCTGCAGGTATCCTCCTACTCACCATCTAGTTCAGCTTGAAGTTAGATGGAGAGTTATGCGTACAAATACATACAGGGAGGATTAACCAGGGAAAAATAAACCTATGTCTCTCTAGTTTAGGACTCTCATAAATACAGTTATGCTGTGACATACACATAGACAGATGCTGACATATGGGCCTATGAGCCCTGTGACCTGTGGGCCCTTTCCTAGTTTCTGGCGGCCAAACCTCATGCACACTGGTATCTCTGGATACCGATACCTAGATCTATGGGCCCTCTGACCCTCAGCCCCTTTGGCAACCTCTGGCACTTAGATCTTGCAGCACTCACATGTAGGACAGAGAATAAAATTGTATGGGAGAAAATCATCAAGAAAAATATTTAATAAGAAGGTAAGGCAGACTGCTGCAATCAGACACAGTGGTCTAATCAGAGAAGCACACAACCTGGCGGCTTGCTTACATGTGGCTTCCTCTTTTATCTGCCATCCTTTCTATTTTCCTGCACTTGCTCTTCCCCCATCCATCCTCACCTCCCCCTTCCCCCATCTTTGACACTTCCACCAATCATCCCATGACAAGTTTTGCGCAGTTCCACAAGCCCTTTCTGATATCTCATAACACTTATGTCACTCTGAGTCCTCCTTTTCAGGTTGACCCTCTCCAAGGCTATGTCTGAGTAGTTTCATTAGTGGCCCGTCAGGCAGTGGCTGAAGAGCTCTGGTCTTCATTTTTTTCTCCATTATCACCTATTTGTTAGCTCTGTATGCCTGTGTGTTTAATTTATCATTTTCCTAGTTAGATATTATTTCTTTTATATTGAATAATCCTGAACAAAATAAATTAACAAACCAAATGCTCTCACATGCCGTTTACCTTCACATATAAAACAAATAGAAAGAATGCAGCTTTATAGAAAGAGACTACAGCTATCCACTGAACAGATGATAACCATGGTTAGCAAAGTTAGAACAAAAGGAAAACATCATTAAGAAATGTTGACAGGACTGTAGGTTTGACAGTTTTCTCCCTACTTTCTGGAATGCAGGGCACCAATGTCCATCCTGTTGGGCATCTAATGTCCAGACTGATCCTTTTGTGACACCAAGAGGGACTCATGCACTGAGAGAGAAACTGCCGAAGACCAGGTGAAGTACTAGGGTGTTCTAAGTGGCTATAAATTGTATGCCACATTTCTACAGTGGAGACATCTAGGTGCCCTTTCCAGTCAATGCAAAAGAGTAAGCACTTCTAGAGTGTGCTTTGTCTGTTTCTAGACTAGATCTTTAAAATATCTCGTATAGACCTCCCTTTAGTCAACAGTATGATATCACCAGAGCATGATTTATTTAATGTATTTGTGCATCTGTCAAAGTATGGTACTCGGGAAATCATTCCCTAGGGGTAGCAATTCTCTTGTGCTATAAAGGAGACAAGAAAACTAGCTCAGATACAAAAATCTGTGATATGGTTATCGACAAGCAAGTAGTATAGTTACCATACTGGGTACCCATAACATTTCTTTCCAAGAATTGATCAGGTTTAAGTTTTAAAGGCTGAACTTAAATTGTAAGTTTATATTATTTCCATTCAGTGAGAGATAATTAATCTACCCACAGAGACATGTAGCTGGCAGTTTAACTGTCTCAGGGAAGCATGTTTCATATTCAGAATCCTTTATATGAAGATATTTTGGTTTTGCTGGCAGTGCGTGTACAGATTGCAATACAGATCTCCTATCCCGCCCAGGTGAGAAGCAAGGATAGGTAAGACAAAACAAGGAAGTATTAACAGTGATTTCTTGGAGACTAGGAGCTAGGACTCTGAAAGATTCAGTGACTTGCTTACAGTCACACGCATTCTATTTAGTACAATTCAGACTGAATTTACCTCTTCATCAATTTAGTTTTAATCTCCAGATTGTATTTCCTCCACTGACATTTTTAATAGAGATTTTATTTTATAATGCTATAAAGTCTCATAATTTTATTTCAGTACACATTACCCATTGTATTATGTAAAACACAGCACTTTGCATAAATGGGACATCAATATTAGACTACATATTTAGAAAAGATATTTAAATCACCACATTTTTTTTTATACTTTTTAAAGGTAGGGTAAACAACAGTAAACAAAAAATTGAAATATTCAAGAAACTTTCATCCAACAAATATCACCTTCTCCACAGCCATTTTTTTTCCAGTTCTTCCTCATAGGCGTGAGTAAGAAAACAACATATCTTCAATAATTAATTCATCAGTCTTAAAGGCAGAAAGAATCATCTTTTTTAACACAGACTAAGGAATTCACCCATCAATTGCTGCAAGATTTTTCAGTGTCCTTAAATGAAATATTCTCATGGAACTACAACACCAAGTAGAGATATTATGGATAACTTCTAATGTTTTGCTTTAACTTTTGCATCTGTTTGTTAAGAAATCTCCCAGCTTTGTAGAAGCTGGTAAGTTATTCATGTTTAGGAGCATAGCAAATATTCTTTCTCAGTTTTATGCATCTTGCATGCTACCAGGTGTTTCACAGCTATCTCAAGTGGACAGCTTTTCTTCTATCATATCTTTATTTTATCTTCACAGCATTAAAACATTCAAGACAGAACCAATAAAAATACAGGGTGAAACAAAGCTGTGTGACCTGTATTAGCTGGCTGAAAAGATTCTGTAATGTCTTAACCACAACCTCAATGCTCACCTAGCGTCTTATTTTGTTGAGATTTAGGTCAAAGATCAATTACATTTTTAATTATGTTATATATCATGAAAAAGTGATTCGGCAAAAGTCCAAGACCAGCATATATCATTATGAAAGTTCTTTCTCTCTATATATAAAAATGTGGTTAACTTTGAATAGCAATTTTTTCCTTGTCTCAAGGGAAAATATTCTAACCATAGTTATATCTATCACCATGTAACTACAACTACAAGCATGTATCATCAAGTAATGTTTCACTACTAGCGATTTGTTCATTTCCACCTTTAATTCAATTCAAAATTTTGATGCCAATGGAAGAAACTCTGTGTTACCTTCTACACTGGAGAATCTGAAAACACATTTCCCTCTGGTTCAATGTAGTCATTTTAACTTCCATTTAGGGAAATGTGCATTATGTAGACTTACAAGAGTTCATGAGAATTTGAACTTATGGAGATTTCCATACTACAGACTGTATAACATAAAGATGACCTGGTGCATGGCACAGAGTATGGAGTTCTGAAATTTGATTTCTAACACTGGTTTTACTTCTGATCTGTTATGTGGCATTGGGCATATCATTTCAGCTTCCCATGCCTTTAGCTACCCTTCAGTCCTTTACCTTCCCTCGCTATTTAGACTGTTAACCCTTTGAGTCAAGGACTTCCATCTTACAGGTAGGTCTATGGTGTCTAGCACAGCTAAAGTACCGTTAGCCTTTGGGGCACTGCAATAGTATTAAATAATTACATCTAGTCATGTGGAGAAATTAATTGTGAAGCTGGATGTGTAATTCTAATTACATAATGAGGAACATGGTCTCAATAATTTTACAGCAATGTCTTGATAATTGTTACTTCCTTTACCCCAGCTGCAGCAAGGCAAATCTGTAGCTGATGGAGATTCATCGTGGAAAGAGAGAGATGAAGAGTCAAATTTCAAACTCTTGCTCTTCAGTGCTTTCTCTGATACTTGCTGGTCCCCTGCTAAGTTTCTGGTCTAGGGTTGTGAGCCTGATAGTTCTGGACTGTCTTTTGCCATTGTGTGGTTAAGATGACCATTGTCAATTCTCCCAGTCAACATCACTCCTAGAGAATTTAAGCATGAATTGGGAAAGAATATTCTGTAACCATGAGGTCAGAGGGAAGAAGTCAGTAAGTGTTTTCGTGCCAACAAGTTCCTGATACCAATATTTGTCTACACAGTAATAGTCATGTCCTTGAAGGTAACCTGCTCTAACTGACCTTATTTGAGTAGGCGATCTGGACTAGATGATCTCAAGAGGTCCCTTCCAATCTCAGCAATTCGGTGATCTATATCTAGAGGATTTAATGTATGTTTATTAGCATCTAACTAATGAATTAATAACGTGGTATGTTCCTATGCTTCCAAATCATGATACCAGTGTGAAATTTCCTGGATTTCATTATTTGCTATTATGTTAGCCTTAGGAAGAAATATATTTCAGTCAGTAAGTTGGTAAGATCCAATTTTCTGTAATGTGTAATATCCTTGAAGGCTATGTAACCTTTCAGGACTAGTCTTCAGATTAGTCTTTCTTTTTCCTTTCTAAAATCACTTTCTAGGCACTCTTGCAGCTTTGTTACATTGGTCTAGTCTGCCCAGAAAAAACTTTTTGTATTCCTTTCTGTCCTGTTTTTTTTAGCTGCAGAGCCATGAACGTGCCAAACAGATGCTGATTTATTATTAGGATTTGAATAGCAATTCTAGGATCACTGGAGATTTTGTTATCTTCTTACTAGATATAAAATTTTTGAGGTCATATATATCTAATTTTGGAACTGTTATTAAAAAGACAGTAGTTTGAACAAAGAGAGACATTAAGCTGACGGAGGGGCTTTTGTGCTATTCAGCCACAGATATCTGTGAAATAGCAGCGTACTATATTACTATCATTACATTTTATTATTTTTCTGCTTGTTTCTCAAAATGGAGAGACAGTATATTTAACTGTCTGCCAGTGTTTAAAAGACATTTGGACAACACACTTAGAAATATACTTTAACTTTTGATCAGCCCTAAAGCGGTCAAGCAGTAAGACTAGATGATTGTTAAAGGTCTTTTCAAACTGAACTATCTTGCCCTACCCTACCCTGCCCTACCCTACCCTACCCTACCCTATCCTATCCTATCCTATCTTATCCTATCCTATCCTATCCTATCCTGCTCTGCTCTGCTCTGCTCTGCTCTGGTCTATTGGAGCATACCAACAGGCATAGGGAATTTGTTTAGAAGTTTTCTGGTGTGAGAAGGTCAGATTTCTTAAGAAATGTGGTTTTCAGAAGTAGCATATCTCTAGGTCAGGGTTCAGAACTAGCTTGGATGGTTAGAGGTTTTCTTTTGTATTAGTTATGCATAAATCCACATTCTGCTTCCAAATAAACTGTCTCTTGAATACCAGGGTTTCAACTGCAAATACAGTAGCAAGTACTTCAATTCATATTCTGACTCTCAGAGTTTTTCCTAGATGTTTTGTATGAACAGTGAAATATAGAAGTTAATAGTTGAATTCCTACATTTTGCTGCTCATAAAATGAGCTGTACTATGGAGTGTATCAACATGAAATTAATAATAAAATCACATGTGCTTCACAAATACGGTTATTCTCTTCAATTGCTTGCATGACCTAACTAAAGAAAATGCTAAAGCAGATGCTCAGGACTGACTGATTTAGGACTTTTTCAGGGTATAATGAGGAACTATATAAAAACCCCTCAGATCACTGCAGACTGCAATGGATGGCATTTATCAGTCTTATATACAGCACCAAAAGTTGTATACATCTTGACTAGTCACTCTAGTTAAATAAAATAGCAAAGCTATGTTTTCTTTATAAGGGGTGGACATGAGTAGTTATTTTTAGCATGTGACCCTTCAACTTGTTTTATACACATTAGTATGAGACAATTGAACTATGTCTAGTCCAGTGAATCCTACTCTCACTTTGTTCTGACAGCTTATTTTATCCTTGCTTGTCTCATCTCATCTTCCCTTTTGCCCCATCCCAATAAAATATCAAAGGGAAGCATACCTAGGCTTCTTTTAAGGCCATACGTACCCAAAGGCTATATGAGTGACAAGGCAAAGTACCAGCTTTCCTGTGATAAGCACCACAGTTTTTGTCAGGGGAGGGAGGAATCAGGAGGATTAGGGAGAGTAAACTGAATTGTTTTGCACATAAATACCTATGTGTCTGGCTGGTGTGTTACAAGAGAGGTTGCCTCTGGGCTGTTTTATGTGCCAAGTGTTTGGGGAATTATGTTTTGTCGCTGTTGTTTTTTATCCTTTTCCTCCCCTGTTTATGAATTATTGTAGCTTATATGATCCAGCTTTGGAGTATGTGTGTGAGGGTATTATTTATTTATTTATGTGCTTACTCAGCTTCTCCTCTTTACCTTATTCACCCCTTGGAAATGGGGAGGGTATATAATGGCAGCAATTGTGAACAAAGAACAGCCATGGAAGACCCCAGAGAGGTTTGAGAGGTTTAATGAAGTCATTAGGATATAGTTCTTAAGTATTTTTACATAGCAGCTATTCAGGGAGAGGAAGAATCCACTCTGTCTAAAATAAGAATTCACGACACCACAGGACAAAACTAAAATAATTATTAACAATTAATCATGGAAATAAAGACAAGGTAGGTGGTGTTAAATGAAAAATAGAGAAGCATGAAAAATTCTTTAATTACACTGGCTCAGCAATTATTTAACTTATCATCTCCTTTGTAATCAGATAGTTAAAATAAATTCCCTTCCTTTTTAAAGCAAACTCAAGGTACTCTGGCTTTTTTCACTGTTTTCTCTATAGTCTTTGTCCTGCCAGGGGCATGACACAGGAACTGATGTGCTTATTTCTATGCATTATGTATAGACTTTAAGGATGTACTCTCTTTGCTCAGATGCAGATGTCTACTGTGCAGATGTCTTCATCAAAGTTCATCATCTCTGTAATCCTTGGAGGAAAATAGTCCATTTTAAGGGTGATTCCTCTCATTGTAATGCATTCATTAAAAATATATGAGAGTTCATATACCAGGTAGGTTTTTTTTTTTAGTCTTTTTTTTTTTTTTTTAGTAAGAAAATCTTAGATATAAATGTGTGGAATATTTATCTAAAGACATCAACATAAATCTCAACCTGAGAGGTCTACAAACAGGATTATGAGTTTCACTATCAATACACCTAGCAGATAAGCACTGTGACTCACCACTGCAAATTGAAAGACCTTTTTTGGATTTCACTGACTTGCCATGACATGATAGCAGAATTTTTGGGGCCAAAACATTTCTCAGTACTCTTACAGGAACACAGGAAGCATCCATACGAACCAGAATAATTGTATATAAGATATTATAGCATTTAGATTTACATACATAAATCTTCACTTTGTCAATAGTCCTATAATTCAAGAATGAGGTATATTTTTTCTGTGTTGCAAAGGAACTCAGCAATAAGAGCTGCTGAGCCTTAAGTATATGAAAACATCTAGCAAATTTTGTCCATGAGCTGGCTACAATAGATGGCCATGAATATTTGTTTAACCAATAATTTGGACCCTTGATCCATTTAAGTTCAGGTACTATGGTTTTCTGTCAAAGCCTAAACTCTCACTAAAGTCTTTTTTACAGAAACAATTTAAATATGTGCATGCATTATCACAACAAGAACAAAAACAAGAACAAAAGAAATTATTGATTTCTGCACAAATTAAGGTCTTTGTTAATTTGTATGGATGCAATTGAAACAATAAACTCAATGAGAACAACAGACTGGCTAATTAGCTCACTGATAATTTAATTTTACGTTTGATAATGGATACACTTTCCTTTACTAATAAGATTTAAATTGTAATCAACTGGTTTTAAAGCTTAGAAATATAATTTTGTGGATTTTAACTGCTATAGAAAACCAAGTGATGGAAGATCCATCTCATACTGTTAATAGCAGTGATTCAAACATGGCAGTGATTCTTTGCTTTGTGTGTTTGACTGTATATGTGATGTCAAAGACTAAAGCAGACCAAAAACCTGCAAATACAGCCTGAAAAGTCTATATGCCCTAACCTTTAATCTTAGCTTTCCACATATGGCAATAGTGATTATATTATAGGGCTGTTACTGTATGGGCTGGTGTATGTCACCTACAAAAAACAGAGTGACCTAAAGTTTGCTCTAACTTTTACTATAGTGGTGTCACCCACTAGAAGAAGAGAATGACTGGTATAAGAAAACTCCAGCATATCCAAAATAGGGGCTCCCTTTTTCAACTTAGTACTAAAACAGTCTGAGGCAAAGTGGCCAAGCTGTAATGGACTTTTTGAGCTCAAGATCTAAAAACATGTATGCCTTGACACAGACTTTGAAATAGACTGATTTTTACAAGTATTTAAAACCCACTTATGTTTAATTAATTGTCCCAAATTGGTATTTTCTTTTATTTTGTTTTCTCTGAGTATGCCTACCAACAAAACACAATTGCTAAAATCTTTACTGAAATCAAACTCAATTAAAGTTTAAACACAGATTCATTTAAAGATCTGAATAGACAAAAAAACTACTTAAATTTGTGATTGGGTCTGACAAATGCTAAAGTAATGAGAAAGACATTTACGTTTCTAGTGATCTTGTATAAGAATCTAGCCTCCACCATCCCAAAATCCTTACGCAATGTTATTTTCCCAGGTGTTCTTCTAAATTAATTTAATATAAACTTAGAACGAATTCATCATCATCTATTGTATTTTCTTGGCTAAATTTCTATCCTTTATTCTATGAATTCTCAAGCTGCAGAAGTGGCAGACAATTTAACATCAAAGATGTTTTTAAAACAGAAGGATAGACACACACAAATTCAAACCTTTGGGTAACTTGGGAAAAGCCTCCTTTGACAGGCAATCAGAAGGAATAAAAAGGGTGCAGATCTCAGCCTAATGTCACTGAATTTACCCAAGGATAGCTTGAGGGCATGGTAAATTTTGTTGATCAAGACCATGAGATATCAAAACTTAGAGGAATCTGAACACTGAGATGAACTTTCTAGCTGCCACCATCGCTAATTAATAGACAAGAGCAATCACTAGCTATCCCCATGCTCTATGGGAATTTGCAGGTAGATTCACATCTGAACTGTGCTGTCTGAGATGACCTCTATCAAGAACTTCAAGACAGTAAAATCCAGTTGTACCAGTCAACTTCTTGTCTGATTAATAGATTGTTGCAAATGTATTGCTAGCAGGACAAAAGCTATGTGGCCACCTACAGCTTTCTGTCAAGACTTTAAAAAGAAATAACAACTGTGCTATAATAAGAAATCAGCTTGCCAAAACATTACAAAAAGCAAGAGCTTCCAACTCACTGAAACTCTACTTAAGTTATTATATGCTTGAATGGCCCCTGGAAAAACAGATAGCTGTGCAATTAATGCAAACCTTGTCATCCTTCTCCACCTCCCTTGTCTCTGCACAGGCCAGTAATGAGGCTCCTTTAGACACACAATGTGTGCAAAACCCTGACAAACCACCTCAGTATGCAAAAAAACCCAGGGGGAATTGTAGGAAACATGACCGCAGTTACAAATAATGTCAGCCCTTTCTATATTCACAGCTTTGTCTTTTGGAGCCAGTTTGTATTGAGGTGGAAAGATGTATGCCTGACTGTTGTTAAATATCTATTTCCAAGCAAAATATTTTCACTTTTGAGGAACAAAGCAACAAAGTCACAAGATGGGGGCTTGCTCTCTTCATGGACTAGCTATTTCCCTAGTAGGATCTATTGCTTGTCAGGTGGAATAATTACTGTCTGAAGTTTCCTGTTCAGATGAGAGAACATTGGGTGGTAAACTATTTTCTAATCAATTCTTAAAAAAAAAAAAAAAAAAAGCAAGTACATCTGTTTTGTAGAATCACCAAATAAAACGCGGTGCCGGACTTTCTGAACAACTTAGTTTTGAGTTACCCAGCTTTAGAACAGACTTGTTTCATAGGCTAATCACGTGCTTTATTCACTCTTTTTATAGAGCTCAATTTTGCAAATTACTCCACTGTACAATTGACCTCACTTCTAGAAAATACTGTCTTTCTTAAGCATTCTACCTTGTTCTTTTCAGTTTGAGGACATTATTCCCTATAATACCATCATTAACCACCTTAAATAGTTCCTCCAGCAATTTCATGTTATCAAGTATTTATAGATAGTTACCATCATCTTTATTTCTTGAAAGAAGTTCGTATCACTTCATAGCTTCATAGATTATGAAGCCAGAAGGGACCATTGTGAACATCTCATCTGACCTTCCTCATAACAGAAGTCATAGGACTTCCCTGAATTAATTCTGTTTGAACTAGAACATATGTCTTAGAATACTTTGACCTAAACATTTCTAGTATTAGTGAACTTACTAAAACCCTAAGTAAGTTGCTCCAGTGGTTTATTACCCTTTCTGTTAAAAGAAAAATATGGCTTCTTTCTGGTCCAAATTTCTGCAGCACTGAATCCAGGTAAGCACAGTAAGTTTTCATTACACAGATAAGTAACCAAATGATAATACAAGAGGTGAGAGGGGAAGGTCTCCTAAGTTTTGATTTGTGGGTGCTTTTCCAAACCAACTTGGAAAGACAGGCTTGTAGCTGGGCAAGGGAAGAAGGGTATTCAGAAGGGTTAGGTCCATCCGAAATAACAGTGTGTTCCTGATTCTGTAGCCTAATTTACCTCATTGGTATTGCTGTGCTAAAAAAGTACATTACTGATTTTGGGGTTCTTTGTTCTCACTTCAAAAAGAAACAGAAGCATATATGAATATTTAATGTAAAGCAATACATTTTAGGAGTCTAGTAGGATAGTCAAGAGATTTCCATTTTGTCCTTCTTTCCACTCCTATACACACCCCTTCAGCCAGTCACCCAGCCCCCTGTGCATCAACTCACTTGTCTCCAGTCAGACTCACTAACCACAGATATTCCTCAAAGATGGAGTACTTCACATCTATGAAGTATTCAGAGACCTTTTAGTAAAAGATATAATGCATTATCATCATTGCAGATGGTGAGTTATCCTCTCCTGTTTCTCATGCTTGTTGAGCCAATTTTCACTTCGTGTTTCTTGATTTCTGTGTGTGAAAAGATTGCCAAGCATCAAGAGTAATTTCTTTTTTTTGTTCTTATTTGCAGCCCTTAAGACTCCCCCTAGAATTACAGTACCTGCTCGCAATCATGTAGTATTACTTATTGAGAAGCATCCGGTTGCTGTAAGAATGGACTAAAAATAAAGATGCCACTGCAGCTGTAACACAGAATGGCACATTTTGAAGCTGTTTATGCTTGTTTTGTGCAACCTGACATCAGGAAAGTTATCCTTTACAGAACATGAACTTGCTAAACACAAATCCTTCCTAACCAAAAAATTCACTATGTGAAGCTTTTATCTCAATCAAGCTGATATAAATAGAATAGAAGTGAGCCTAAAGAAGGTACTGTATCTCATAGGTATGAAACTGTACTAGAAACGAGGCATGTTAGGAAAAGCATGCTCAACAGTGGAGCCAAATTTAACATTCCACTTCGTGCATGATCTTGTTGAATATTTTCACAAAAAATGCATTTCCAACTAAAAGCTTCTAGCCACCTTTCAGGAAATAACTAAAGATGTGATTCATCTGCCTCAAACTAACCTTCTGAGTCTGGATCTGAACTGGTCATCATCAGTTTTTGATGTCAATATAAGAAAATGGGAAATATCTGGATATCATCCATCCTATCCTAAATTAGGGGCTTACGATCAATGTGTTGCCTCTGGTCATGCCTTTCTCTCAACTGATTATAGACAGATTTTCAAACAACTGGCTCATACTTAGACATTAAATTTTTATATGTCTAAGGTCAGATTGGATGAATCCCAACACTAAACACCTCTAAATAATCTTCATGTATGAATACGGTAAGAATTTCCCCAAATTAGAAGAAATGAAAGACAAAACCTGATCTGTTGCATTTAGTCTTCTAGTTTCATGCCACTGATTTACCCTGGGGTGAGAAAAGGCAAAAACAAAACCAAAAAAGCTATCCAGTCTTCACTTTCAGTGTTGAACACTGCTTTGGTTTATGTGCATCGAATACTTATTCATTTTGATCTTCACTCTATTCATATTCATGTTGAAATAAGCTAGCACTCTGTATGAAAAGGACTTTGTGGTTTTTCAGTTAATATCTGCCAGATTACATATTAAAAAATGTGCAACAGACTAAATGCAAGGCAGGGTATACTCATTTCTAGAATTTGTCATATGCATCAGAAGTCTTAATTTTTTTTTTTTGTTGTTGTTGTTCTTATGAATCAGCATGCACCACTATTATCAATTTTGAAAATCCAAATATGATTCTATTAAGCAAATCTAACTACTTGTATTTATTAACCTCATTCACAAAAAAACCCATTCTTTTCCTTTTTTATTCACAAATATTTTGTGGTTAGCTCTCATTTATGATTCTCCAAGAATATGTAACAAATATTTCTCTTGAATACCTCCTTACATTCAGAAGACTTAGTAAATGAATTTTTTTAGTGGATATATATTGTATGACTGGCTATTTTATTCTCCTTATAACTAGTATTCATCAATTGGGCCACGGCAATTGCAATAAAAAAGAAGAAATCTATTGACAAACCATCCAACTATCAGTTCTTAGCTAGATACTGACAATTAAAAAATAAAGTGATCAACTTTGGGAGAAATACAGGACATCTCCCTATAACTTCAGTAGTGTCTGGGACATTACTAACATAAAAAGATGATTTATAATCCTGTTTCAGACTGCATTTCAACATCTTCCAAGAGATTCAGATTACAACTTCATCACATTCAGTATCTGTCCTAGAGTTTCATGGAAGGTACTTCACGGAAGGAAACTGGAAGTGACACACCATAACAACAGAATTACTTTGGGTTGCATAGACCTGCTGAACCCTAGCTGAAAATGATAAGCTCAGGGTTTTTGCCACACATCCCTGGGTTTCAAAAATTGTCCAGTTATTTTTGCATGTGGAGGAGTAAAATATTACCTCTGCTCAGATTCTGAAACATCATTTTTAAACAGAAGTTACTGGTTTTACAGGGATAACACTGAGAAGTAAAAGCTTCTGTGTAAGGAAAAAAGTGTTTAAAAATTCTGTTTTCTTTTTGGCATGTACGGGGTATCTTAGATGCTATAAATGCCAATCTAGCTCTAGCAAAGTTTTCAGATCCCTTTCAAAACTGGAAAAATTAAGATCAGCTCTATAAATTACCTTCTTGGTCCTGGGCAAACTTAATCATTGCCATGCTGACCATTACCAAGCTCTTTTGCAGGATGTATCCTTTCTCTTTCTAAGCTTTTTTTTTCTTTTTTTTTCAGATATGAAATAGAAATTATCAAATTTAGCTACTTCATGCCATGTTGTTAGGTGCTGAGATAGAGATTTCAACCTCTCAGAATTCTAAAAATAAATTATTTTAATTTCTTGATTTTACATAGAGATTTCTCACTTACTTGGTTTTTGATCTGTTAACAATGTGGCAATTAACCTGCTATTCCAGAGAAATGAGGAGTGACAGGGATTCAAAACTCTCAGACCCCTAATTTCACACCTTCCCTCTTAGTGCCCAGTGTCCAAACAATATTTGATATGTTCTTCCATCCCAGCCAAGTGGATTTTGCCAGGACCTCAAGGGCAGGAAATTCCAGATAATATTTACTGCAAAGAATATGTGTAAGAGGGGAGGGATGGTAAGTGATAGAGTATATTTATGTAAGCTCTAGCCTATTGTCCTTTCCAGGATTTTGTCTACATGCTTTACTAAGCCTCTGCTCAGAAATTAGACTCCTCTCTTCAAATCTTATGCCCTGCTTTGGCTTTGAAACTGTTTCAAAATCTGGCAACTTAGATGTGGCATAGCCACACGGGAATATTTTAAAGTGTCAAATCTAATACTAAGCTTTTCAGTGTTGGAAAAGAAATGTAATTTGCTTTGAGGGCTAGACTTATTATTGAGAAACATTGTTGTAATCCAAATTTTTCATTAAATCTCCATCCATCTTTCCTTCTATTGCTACCTCTCTCTTTTCCTCTGTCACACATATGAACTCATACATACCTATACTTCCAGGCACACTCATACCTCGTTCTTTTTCTCTCCCAGTCCCTCTCATACCAGAAAAAAGAATTTAGCTTTGTGATTTCAGAGGAAAGTGTCAGCTTGATTTAAATATGTCATTAAAAAGAAGTTAATTCTGAAATCTTCTAGATATCATTTCATTATTTGCTATCTTTCCAAAATAAAAGGGCCCATTTTACTCGTTAAACATAAGCCAGGTTGTGTCAAAATCCTGATCCAAAGTCCAAATGCATGAAACAAATACATTTTACATATTGGTCATAAAATTAGATGAAATATAATAAGTTTACAAAGCTCATTAAAGATGAAGGATGAGATAGGGAGAAAAAGATAAAGGAAAATTTCCCTGTAGTCAAAATAATATGTTTTTCAGAACTCTGGTTCTGTGCTTCGTCTTGTCACTTCGGTGTTTTAAGACCCTCAGCAGAAAGGATAAAGTCAAAAAAGACATGGCAAATTTTCAACATTAGCACTATAGAATGCACAGCTAAACACTTCCCCAAAGTAGTTGCCCCAGCCACTGGCATGACACTCATTGTGTGGCTCGTAATCACCTACTGTGTCAATTTTAAAGCAATAAGGTCTGTAACAAATCTGTCTGCTTAGTTCCAGGGCATTGTATTAGGGACCATACCCACCAGACAAAGATCACTAACCACATAGCATCTTTTCCAAAGGTGTGATATAGGAATATGTAAATATACACACACATATATATATTTCTCTGTTATCTCTTGGTTTGCTTATATCATACTAACACATTCCTTTTTAGCATGTAATTTGTCACAAAGCTGGCACCTTTGCCTATTATCATGGAGAAAAGCCAGAGAAGTAGAAATGCCATTCTCTTCGGTCTGATATCTTTTTTGAACACCAAGATAAAAAGTATTCCCTTTCACTTCTTTGTGAAAGAACTTGGTGACTACTGAATCCCTAAGAAAGCACAGAGAAACGTCAGCCCTGAGCACATGACTCTTTCACCAGTGTTGTTCTTGCTTTGCTTTCAACAAATGACTGCAAGTTCAGCTGTAAGAGTAAGGTTGGACATCCAAATGGCTTGAGGGAATCACTCATATAAAAAAATATGTAATCAGCTTTCCAAAGTGGAAAAGAAGAGTAAATGTCTTGAAGCTCTCTTTTCTCTAAAAGTTGAATTAATTCTACTTAGTACGATTATAATGTTTTCACCAGGCTAAGCTGCTGTTCCTTTGTTATACTGTCTTGCTTTTCTTTGAACTAAAAAGAAGAGATATGTGATTTAATTCTGTCTTAAGGCTTCAAAACTATGACTACTAATTTTATTAATTACTGATTTTTATTAATTATACAATTAACACTCATTAATCAATACACTTTTTAAAGCTATGAGAATAGTGTTTTTTTCAATTGTAAATTTAGTACTTGGAGAAAAGCAGAGGCACTGAAAAGAAAACCCTAAGTCAGTTTGTAGATAATAGTAGTAAGAAAAACATCTTTTTGTTAGCAGCATCTGTTGTGGCAAAGTTTAATAACAAATTCAATGTCCATGGATGCTGACACTTTATAGTTTGTTAATGAGAGAAAAAAGTATAATTTATCTGTATTTCAGATTGTCATCAGGTATCTTCTTGAATGATAAATGCGTTTTAATAGATGTTTGCAGGGAAAAATCTATTTGTCTTACACAGACATGAAAATTAGCTAAGAAATCTATGACATAAGGTCATATTGTGGTTCTGATATCTTTTACTTATTCTTTCTTTGTTGGTCTCTCTCCTTATGTACGTATGTGTATTTACACATGGATTCATTCTGTGTATTTACATATGCATATAAGTGTGTGCATACGACTATATGCATATGTACTTTTATATATCTATGTATTTGGGTAGACACACAAACAGAACACATCTGGGTTAGCAATAACTATTATAGTCTGAGTACTGCTCAGAATAAAGCTACCACATGATTTCTTTTCTTGTTTCTAACTCCATGTATGTATTCTGTTTATTTACATGCATATCTGTATGTATAAACAAGAATCTGGTTAGAGCTGTCTTTGTTCACTCTTGCTTATGGCTGAATGGGGTGGGTCCCAGAGTAAAAAGAGCAGCGACTAATCCAGGGGGCCACCCACAGCCCTTGAGATTGCTGAACTTCAATGGGATTATCTTGAAAAGCATAGAGAAGAGAAAAGAATAGTCATTGGTTTACATGCAGACAAAATCTTGTGCTTTGTTTTTAAATAAATATTCTGTTTTGCATGGGTTTTCACCTTGCCCTTCCTATTCTGTCTACAACGTCTGCACTCTGCTTACACCATCAAGTGCAAATTTTAGCCAATGTTGTGATTAAATGTGCCACATAAATCATGCTCCTGTTTAGATGAAGGCATCCCTTCATCTTTGGACCAAATTCTTCATCAAGTACAAATCAGAATAGTTTCCCATTTTATCTATACCTGTTTACACTAAACATATGTCTGTTTCTTGTATTCATGTTGCAATATTATTATGATATTAATGTGCATGCAACATTGTATAGAAGTGATTTTTTTAAAAAATCTGAGAATTTGGGAGAATGGGAGAAACTGATTTATACCCAAATTTCTAAGCTCAGTTGCAGATCTATATCTGAAAGCCATGTGTAAAAGTTAAACCATCCGGTAACAGTAACAATAATTATTCTCAATTGCTTGGGTAAGATTTGAGTTTGCCATTCAGTTTTTTTACCAAAGCAAGTACATTCTGACCTTGACTTTAAAACTACCATTAAGTGATTATTCCTAAGCTTTTGCAAAGATGTTCCTTTTAGAAGGTCTAAAACAAATATTTAGCTTTTTCTGAGGGCTGCAAATACAAACACAGTCCTTTTCACATTTTAACACATAGACTTGAGATAAGAAAGGCTTGGAAATGGCTTCTGCACAAATATAAGCGTTTCCCCTCTTCCCATCCCTGTCCCATTTGAGAATAAGTAGGTACAAAAAATGTTTCTTAACATCTAATGGTGTACTTAACGCTGGCAGAAGTATGTGTCTTCTATGGATTTATGGTGAGAAATGTCAATATCAAAGTGTTTGTGACAGCTCTTATCTCTGCTCTATTGGGCTGCATGTGTATTAAAATCTGAAACTAACTTGATTTTTCTTATTTTATGTCTGGTTTTGTGGCTCAGACCATTGAGCCACAGAATGGCATCAGAACAATGTCACACAGACACATATTGTATATAGTAAGTCGAGTCCTAAAAGCTTAGCCACTTACCTGAAATGAATCAACGCATTAGCATTGATTATTTAAAAAATTCATACCAAAAATAAAAAAAGTAATAGCAGCATGGGTTCAGATCACGGATTCTTCTTGCCTGTGCTGCTTCTCTACCTGTGACCATGAAAGATGCCTACAGAAGTGCAAAAGGAGAGCAAGCTAGCAATAATATACTGTATAATTAAAACCGCCTGGAATATGCCATTACCCTGAGAAATATCTGTGAATATGGGTGTTCATATAGAAAGGTTAAACTCTGCCTTTAAGTTAGGTTGTCATTCACTGCCTTAGCAATGACTGCTTCAGTGGTAACATATTCTGGAAAATAAAATCGGTTAATGAAAATAAAAATGTCTTTGAAAACATTTCTGCCCAATGTCACCAATGGATCAGATTTTCTGTACACCCTATGAAAGACCATTATAAATAAGATTCTTATCATGTTAACCTCAGAGGGACTAAGTCAAATCTGCCATCGAAAACCAGACTTGTGGTAAGAATTCAGGAATCCAAAGCCATGTTTGCTCGTATGGATGTGTGCAACTGCTTTTCTATGCATGCATGGATGTCCATAAGTACCAAAAACAACAGCCTCTGGTGAATATGAGCTGAGAAGGGATGACACCCATGTGGTTCTGTGTTGTCACCATGTACTGATTATAGCAATAACAGTCATTTCCACTTAATGCAGTCTTCTCATCCAAAGACTTTTGCAAGCTTTAATTGGTTAATCTGTACAACAGCTCTGTGAGGGTGCCTGTCTTATAATAATCTGGATCAAGCTCTGTCACTGTTGCAGTTCTCTCTCTTCCTTTGTCTCTATCCTTCACTGTTGATACCTAATTTAAAGTGTGGTTCTGCAGCACTTACTCTGAGTAAGCAATATTTAGTCATACAGGTATTCATCTTAGGGTATATTAAGGGTATCTGTGTCTGGCAGGCATGGAGCTTGGATTCTGAAGGGACTAAACTGACTTCCCTGTGGCAGAAATCTCACCTATCTAGGGCCTCTGCACCCCTGAACCCCAGCAGCCAAGCATAGATAAACCAGCTCCCTTCTGCTTTCACTGTGAAGTATTTACATTAAGAACTTGTTTACTTTTATATCTGCCAGGAGACATTATGTGATACCATAATATAGAAAATAAAAATAATGCTCCAGAATTGATATCACTGTAATCTCTTCAAGAGACTTTTCAATGCAATTCATGGTAAAGTGTTATGGAAAACAATAGAGCCATATATACAATGTTAAAATAAGGGTGATGTTTTCAACATTACTCTGTTGCTATGCAATGAACAAAATAGGGTTGAATTACTTCAATGCACTGATTGGGGTCTGTAACCCACTCATTAGTACCGATTCACCCCTGCAGCACATTACACACACTGACTTCCTAGCTCCCTCCTCTCTGTCTTCCCTAATTCAGGACGAGGATGTGTTCATCCCTGACAGCAGAGCAGTTTTATAGATTTTTAAGGCTGAAAAGGTTCATTCTACTATTTAATATCAGACAACTAAGATTTCATTTAACCTGGTGCTTCCTAGTGATCCTTACTAGTGATCCTCACAAAACATGTAAACACAGATTAAAAAAAACAAAACAAAACAAAGGAAGTTTCTAGAAAGAGTAATTTGTAATCTGTACTGTTGGAATGAAACTTCAATTCAGTTATTTAAATAGCTCTACAGACCTTCCCACTATGTACATGACTTCCCGGGACAAATTTTTATCCCAAGAGCAAAAGGAACGGAATCAGAAAACCACTATTATTATTACAGGTTGTGTAGAATTAAAATCCTCTGCTTGCTAAGAATGTACTCTTTTCATTGAACGTGTTAAGCTTGTTTCAGGCAGAAATTGCAGACCTTCAGTTCTGACAACTCAAAAAATTAATTTAAAAGAAAAATAACTACTCTTTTGCATTAGTTGTCTGTGAACTCTTCCCCAGCTGTCTCTGAGTGGGATTTCCACAAGTAAATTGGCATACCTGTATGTATGTGTGTATAAGGGAGAGAATCACTAAAGCAGTGCATGACTTGCAACTTAAAACAAGGCTAGCGCCTAGCACAAGTAGATCAGACTTCGTATACATTCAGTAACTGAAGATATGGGAAGGCTTCTGCCTGGGCAAATCCTCACTGGCACATCAGTCTGTGATGTTCACATAAGCTCGGTGCATGAGAACAGTAATTGCTCATGGCCATCTACATGAACTTCATGTATGTTAAAGGACTGAATGTCCAACCCTTCCCTCTGGTGGTCTCTTTTTTGTGGACCTCAATGCCTTATCAAGGAATGACAATTTCTAAGCACCTTGTGCTGTAGTATCTGAGCAAGTCGTTTTTATTGTACAGAATTTGAGTGGTTCTGGCTATCAAGCAGGTAAAGCTCTGTCCTACTTATGTTCATTTAAGGTAGCTCTCTGTTGATGAACTATATGGAGTTAAATTCTACAACACAAGAAAAAAAAAACACGTTAATTCACAGTCTTCCCACAAAACACCTTCCCTCAAGACACTTGTTTCCTTTTTTAAGAATAAGGCAAATTGTGGTAGCTCAGATCCACCTACGAAGTTATTTGTGGTGAGTGATGGTTTCTGCTGAGTGACCATTTTATGGGTAGGTAAAAACACATTTTATCCCTGGAGCACTCATGGTGTTAGTGCAAGTACCTAAGGAAACATAAAGGATGAATTAGCATTTGCAAGGTATTATGAGATCAAGCTCACAAGATAAGTGCTAAATATCATACTACTATTATGAGTCACGGCATTACTTACATCACTGAATCATACTGAATTTCTGATACCATTAAATGACACATCAGATGTAGATGTACTGTAAAAAAAAAAAAAGTAAAAGAAAAAAAAAAATTAAAAAAAGAGTACCATAACACCATAATAATGTCTGTTACAATATTTTCTATATTTGCCAAGAATCAGAAAATAACAGCAACTGGAAAAAAAATTAGGTTGGCATACCTATATACCTACAGAAGGTGGTTGGTTCCCCTTCCCCTTCCCCTTCCCCTTCCCGTTCCCCTTCCTTTCCCTTCCCTTCCCTTCCTTTCCCTTCCCTTCCCTTCCCTCTTCAGCAGTATGTGTATCAAAGAAAATGTATCTCATATTTGTCGCCCCTTGCATGCGCATACACACAACTCCCACACAAGCGCAAATAAATAGACTTGCTTATACAAAAAGTGTTCAAGGAAAAGGCTGTGCTTGCCTGAAGCAGAGGCCAGATGCTTTGACTTCCAGCTTTCTTCCATCAAAGCTGTGCAGATTCGAAATTAAAATCTACAGCAATAATGAAACATATTAAAATGCATGCAAAGTCTTGAGGGCTTATAATATGCTAAAAACTGGCAATGCATGTTTACATCCATATATCAACTTGGATGTGCTGAAAAGATTTAAAGTGTAAAATATGCAAATATGTGTCATATTGTCACACTTGGTCTCCCTAATGGAACTCCCTTTCATCTCAACTCTCCTTAATTTCATGAATATTGCATGCCCCTCACACCTTTTACTCCTGCTGTTGCTAGGCTGAGAAGATTATGAAAATATGTTAATAGTAACTTTCATCAAATAAAAGTTGAAATATTCTAAATAATAAAAAAATATATCTTAATATACAAATGGTTGATTTTTTAAAGCTCTTTTATTTTTCACTGGAAGCTCAGATAACTACCGGTCAATTAAATTAATACAGAAATAGTGGGGAAATGATAAAAAACATTGCATGTAAATTGGTGAATTCAGCAAATATTTTGTGTGTGCGTGTGTGTGCGTGCACATAAAGGTAATAAACATCTTTGGTAGATCTATCTGGACAAAGAACCTGGGGAGGACTTCGGTTTTGCTATGCTTTCATTTAGGCACCCAAATCTTTCCTTATTTCCTTTGATTTACAAGGCCTGCTAAAAGTAATTTTAACATTTTTCTCACATTCACTCTACAGCTTAATTCTTTTTAAGCTTTCAGAAAACAGCATTTCTTTCATGAACAGAAAGAGCTCTTTGGGCATTTGAGGCAAAAGCTTGCAGCTAAAATGTAGTCTAAAAAGGATTTTTTAAAAAATCTGTGTATTTTTAAACAATATACATTATTTCTAGTGGATTGTCAGTTTGTTCTTGGCATTTGACATAACTTCTTCAGCTTAATTCAAAATTTTTCCTGTGTATTACACAGTTGTTGTTAGAAGCATTTGTTACAAAACCCCATCTTTTTCGATTTTCAGGTTTTAAAGGAAAAGCTGAGGAGAGGAGAGGAGAGGAGAGGAGAGGAGAGGA
>VZSF01003127.1:294209-339180 GCA_013398295.1 Chionis minor | reverse complement strand
GGAGGGGAAGGGGAGGGGAGGGGAGGGGAGGGGAGAGGTCACAAGAAAGTATCTCATGCAGAAACCATACAGGAAATGACTCAGTACCGTTTTAACAAAGTCACAGGATGGTTTAAGCCATTGTGTACTGTCTAGGGGTATAGCATAGCCTTAGAGAGGCATGGGAAGACACATCTTTGTTGGAGAAGTCAGTGTGGGTAGGAAGGGATGACTGCAGCTGATCACAGAGAGAAAGATGTGGCTGCCACTGGGGGGGAAGAGGGAAGGCGAGATGCAGAAGAGGACATCAACGAAGGTTGCTGATGCAGCACTTATAAGGCTGTCACGGACACATCTCTGCAGGCCGCCCCTTGCAGCAGAAGTGCAGAGGAAAAGTTCGGGACCCCAGCTGGCTTCAGTGATGGTATCTGTCCAGTCCTGTGGAAGATGAGCTCCTGAGAACATCTCTCCCTGTAAAATCAGAGCAACACATGAGACATTTCACAGAATCACAGAATGAATCACAGAATGTTAAGGGTTGAAAGGGATCTCTGGAGATCATCTGGTCCAACCCCCCTGACAGAACAGCTCCACCTACAGCGGGGCTGCACAGGATGGTGTCCAGGCAGGTTTTGAATGTCTCCAGAGTTGAAGACTCCACCACCTCTCTGGGCAGCCTCTTCCAGTGCTCTGCCACCCTCAAAGGAAAGAAGTTGCTCCTCATGTTCAGATGGAACTTCCTATTTTTGAGTTTGTGCCTGTTACCTCTTGTCCTACCACTCGGTATCACTGAAAAAACACCGGACCCCTCCTCCTGGCAGCCTCCCTTTAAGTATTTGTAAACATTGATGGGATCCCCCCTCAGTCTTCTCCAGACTAAAAAGACCCAACTGCCTCNTACCGTTTCTATCTGCCCAACTCTACAGCCTATCCAGGTCACACTGAGTGGCAGCTCGGCTTTCCAGGGTGTCAGCCACCTCTCCCAGATGTGTGTCAGCAGCAAACTTGGTGGTGGTACACTCCATCCCTTCATCCAGGTTGTTGATGAATACATTGAACAGGACTGGACCCAGCACTGACCCCTGAGGAACTGAACTTGTCACCGGCCTCCAACTAGACTCTGCCCCACTGATCACAACACTCTGAGACCTACCTGCCAGACAGTTTTCAATCCACCCCACTGTCCTTTCATCTAACCCCCACTTCCTAAGCTTGCCTATGAGTATACTGTGGGAGACGGTGTCAAAACCCTTGCTGAAGTCTACGTAGACAGCATCCACTGCTCTCCCCTCATCTATCCATGCAGTCATGCCATCGTAGAAGGCTATCGGATTAGTCAGACATGACTTCCCCTTGGTGAATCCATGTTGACTACTTCCGGTAACGCTCTTTTTCCTCCAGATGCTTGGAGATGACACCCAGAACAAGCTGTTCCATCATCTTTCCAGGGTGGAGGTGAGGCTGATTGGTCTGTCATTTCCTGGATCCTCTTTCTTGCCCTTCTTGAAGACTGCAGTGACATTGGCTTTCCTCCAGTCCTCAGGCACCTGGCCTGTTCTGCAGGACCTTTCAAAGAAGATGGAGAGCGGACCAGCAATGACTTTTGCCAGCTCCCTCAGCACTCGTGGGTACATCCCATCAGGACCCATGGACTCGTGGGTGTCCTGACCCACGTCAGGGGGTCTCTGACTTCATCCTTCACAACCAAGGGAGAGTCTTCCTTCTTTCAGACTTACCCTGTTACCTGTAGAGTCTGGGGGTCCTGAGGGCTGGCCTGAGCAGTGAAGACTGAAGCAAAGAAGGCATTCAGTAACTTTGCCTTCTCTGCATGGTTTGTCACCATCGCACCCGTCTCATTCAACAGAGGTTCAACAGGGGCCCCACATTCTCTCTCCTTTTTCTTTTCCTTCCTGTGTACTTGAAGAACCCTTTCCTGTTGACCTTGACATCCCTGGCCAGATCTAATTCCAAGGAGGCCTTGGCTTTCCTTGTTTCAACCCTGCATACTCTGCCAGTATGCTTATAATCTCCCCAAGTGGCCAGTCCCTTCTTCCACGTATTGTAAAGTTCCTTCTTCCAGTTGAGCTTTTTCAGGCTTTCAAATTTTCCCCTTTGTAGCATTCATTCAGATACACTTTTGAAATCCATCAATTCATAACAATGTCAGCTGCAATGGGCTAATATTGTAAAGAGTAAAAACTCTGTCTGATTAGAGTTTCCTTTATTTAAAATCAAGGAAAAAAAAACAAGGGATTTTTTCTAAGTGTATCTGCTTCAGTCTTCTTACAGATGCAGAACTCTCACGTGAAATGGGCTTTCGTTCAAAGAAGAAATTGCAGGTTCACCTCAATTTGTATGTCTAGCTGTTAGGCTTGGGCAAACTCTGACAGAAAAACAGGTAGAGGTTTAATTTTATCAAGCACCTTTCAGAAACATCTCCCTACTTTATCACGACACCACCATGGTTGCTGTTGACAGACGGCATGGTAAAACCTCTCTGTAATAATCATGTAACTTTCTAAAACTGTTCCTTTTATTATCTGTCCTAAGCTCATCTATTTTTAACTGCTGAGATTTATTATAAATGGAATAGCACAGCTTATAAGGTCGTGTAACCCTTGATTACAGCTACTGTAAATCAACCTAGATTCATTTTAATGAAACACTTTTTTTTTGTCTTTTGTTTTTCTTTTTTTATTTTAAAAAGTTTCTCAAAGAACAATCTTTTTCATTCATTCATGCATGGTCATTTTTTGATTTCTTTTTTTTCTTTTGTTTCCCCCCCGCCAACTTCCGTTAAACTTTAAATCATGTTTAAGTTGCAACAGTTCCTAAAAATCCCACCTAGCAATGTGTTAACTGTCTCAGACTGAAGAAATTTCTTCAAGTAAAGGTTCTCAAAAATCACATGTCCAGAGACAGTACTGTCCAAGCACTGTACATATAATTTACTATTGGGTTCCAACAAATACCAGAGGTTCAGACAGTCACTATGTCTGCTCCTATGTTCCCTGGAAAAGATCCATCATTCACTTTCCAGCAAGGACCCAGCAGTGACGTTACGTACTGGAATAATACAGTTGGAAAAGGACTTAACCCCAGGATCCACATTCAAATGGAGTCTTTCTTTCTGACTAGTAGCACCACATCTGCTTGCTCAAGGCATCTCTGGTCCTAGGCATCTTGCAGTTATGGCTAAAAAGCAGGCCTGCATCAACAAAAGGGAAAATGAGTAGCCTTTCGCCCTCACTGATCTACCATTTTGCGTCCATCCTTTTGAGAATCAGCATTGCCAGATTGAATCTCCCTGTGTTGCATCCCATTTCTGATGTTCTAGTTAAACGTAAATTACTGAAACCATAAGCAAAAAGTGCCTGCCTCCTTCTCTCCCTGTTAATGCCATCTTCTGTTTATCTGTATGCAGCAAATTCAACATTTGAAAATATGTGTGATTAGATGGCATGTGTATTTCTTTAAGAGACTTTATTTCTTAGCAAGGCTTCTGGAGAGTCTATTTCTTTTAATTTTTCATAAAGTGTAGCTTATGAAAAATTTAAATGAAATCATTTAGTAGTGATTGCTCCATAAACACAACATGAACTCCTTTAAAATTCCAATTATATAGGAGCTCACCTTTTTAAGTGGTTCTGAATGAGAATAGCTAAGTGCAACCACAGTCCTCTCAGATGGATGGGACGTAAAACTAAGGGCTTGCTTGGCTATCTTTGGCCATTTGAAATCTATGGCTCCCTCCCCCCCGCACTCCTATGCACGTACAAGGTGGATAGCCAGATGAGCTGGCTAAATTCCAAATGGAATAATTACATTTTAGCTACTTAAAATGCTCCCTTCAGTTTCAGTTCCAGGCAATATTCTTCTTTACTTCCTCCCCCTCCGACGATTTGTTTTGCTGCTGCCCACTGTTAAACAGCTGCCACATTCCACCCCAGAGCTAGTGGCATTTTATCGGTTGATAAAATAATAATAGACTAACACACAGTTAGAGGAGAGTGTAGGAGAGAAGCTGATTACTTTATAGACTGCTAATAGACCGATATTAAAGTGTGGTATCACAGTCACTATGAGGGATATGTACAGAGATGTGCATTAAGATGGTTCCACCAGAGTCAATAAAGCATTGCTAATTTACACACTTTAGAAGACAATTTCAAATTAATGAGTAGATTCATAATTCCAGGCCTGATTCTGATCTTTATGATGCATAAATTGGGATCAATTCCTTCAAACTAAACCAGTTTAACAGATGGTAAATATAATCACAAGCAGACCTTTTGACTTTACTGCCTTCAGAAAGAAGACTCTCCTACTTAACTTCAGGCATGGACTTTGTTTTTTGTGAAAGGAGAAACTTGCTGCAAACAGACAAGCTTATTTCAACTCCTGTATGGGAGACAAACCCATTTAATAGTATTGAACAGCTCAAATAATAACTGATGTGCTTTTAAACACAAACTTGCAGCAAAGTTTCAACATAAAATATTTCTGAATTTAAACACAAATGAATGCTTTCTATCGGTCTGGCAACGTACTCAGCAACACATCCTTTATCATGCTTTTTGAGTGCATTCTGTGTTCCTGAGAATAATTGCTCTTTCACTAACATGTATATAAAGAGAAAATGCTTGTCAGAATTTTGCTAGTAAACCAAACAAAAAAGAGACAAATAATGCCAGCTCAGATTTAGCAAACATACTTGCAAACACATTTTTTTTATTATTGAATGGGCTTGATATTTAATGTATATTTCCTGCTGTAGCATAAGCCTGTTACCTCTTGCTCCTCATGGATGGAGGAGAATAATTAATTCCTCCTCCCTTTACAATGTCCCTTTACATATTTGTAGACAGATATTTTATGTCTCACCTCAATCTCCTTTTTGCCAGAATGAACATGACCAGCTCTGTTAACCTTTCCTCAAACTGGCAGCATTATTTCCCAGCCCCTTTTATGCTCCTCCTGTTCTTCTCTGAATCCATTCCAATCAGTCTTTTCTTCTTGAAATATAGCGCACAATACTGCAGCTTGGCATTGGTTTCCTAGAAAATAGAGGGAGAAAGAGATAGAAAGAGAGGGACATGTCAACCTTTGCAAAAGTGAAGTTCATTGCAATTTAATTGCATATGTTCAATGTGTCCCACAAGTTCATGACTTACTGTTTAGGCAAATTGAATAGGTGTGATTAAAATCAGCATGGTGGCAAGTGGTAATGGTTACCCAAAAGGATTCAAAATATGAATAAATATTTTAATTGTGTCACTTTTTCTTTCACTAGCTAATCTACATAATGCTTCTAATAAAGCATGAGAAATTCTGATCTTACAAAGCCTTACACATTTTTGAGCAGTCATGTTGGCTTCCTGGGACTATTTCTTCCACCATATGAGAAAGGCTGTGAATGTTCTAGAACCAATATAACATCCAAGACAATAATTTAGTGAAAATGTTCTTTTCCTTGCATTGTCCTTGTCACTTATTGCTGTACGGCTCCGTACACAGTATTTCCTAAACTTGTATTTAGATAGTGTATTTAATATTTTTACATCTTATTAATCTCTAAAAATTTCTTTTTGTTGATTTCATGCCATTCTTCCACATATCAAGACCATATTGCATTTTCTTTGGGGCTCAGGAAGATATTATCTCTGAAGAAAGTTAATGAATTCTTGTCCCCAAATCACAGGATCTCAGGGAAGTTGCCTGTGAACTTCACACTGTTCGACAGCAAGTGTCAGACACAGTCAAGTTGGGTGTACAATTCTAGGCAAAGATTAGATAATTGTGTGGGCAAATGTCAAACAGTAACTGCGTGTGTACATAATTATTCAATCTGCACATGTAACCCTCTTAATGCTTGCGAATTAAGCAAGCAACTTCATCTACAAGTTAGTTGAATATGTTTTCATACTCATCTGGCTAAAAGTCAGGCATCCAAACTGTAATAATTATCCTATAGCTATGATTCTCTCACTTGTAAGAGTCTGGATGGCACATTTTAATTTAATGTAAATTCTCACAAACTGTATAAAAGTCTTTTGAGTAGAATCAGGTGCTCTGTCTTTAGTTTCTTTCTCTGCATTTCAGATGTACTATGAAAACAGCAAATGGAATTCTGTTTAAGATGTGATTGAAATCATCACCTGTTAAACAATTTGCTTCTTTCTGTGTTGTCTGGCCTAAGCCAGAAGAAAATTAAAATATATGTTTATGCTAGGTGCTGAGCTTTAAGTTATTAAATCCCTCAAATCAATGTACTCACACTTTTTTCTTTGCTTTCTGTAATCCTCTCTACTGGACCTATGAAAATAGAGTAGAACATTTCAGCTGCTGTTTACACTCGTAATCCCCTTCTCATCTCATTCAGAGCACTCAGACATGCTGATGGAAAGATGATGGAGGTCCACAGAATGATTTCCTTTGACACCAGTGATTGTTGGATCAGGACATAAGTTCCCCAGACTGCCAGGAATTCATACTCCTTCTCCTCCTGAAAGATGGAAAAATAGTTTTGCATTAGCTGTTAGGGCACACAGGAGGGTTCCAATGCATTTGATGTCTAATGCTAATTAACATAGTACCAAAGAAGACAAAATTGCTGACCTGTTTAAGCAGCAGTTTCATTGATATGCTTTCTTGAAATCCCAGAATATAACTGTTTTTTTCACATTCTTTTGGATCTTCTCAATGAGTTCTCAAAAATAGTTGCTAAAAGTTCCCTTACTTTTCTGGCAGACACTTTAACTGTGTAGATTAAATTTCATCAGGTCTTGCTGATTCAACTATGTTCAGGTTACCCCAATATTCTTTAACCTGGGCTATCTAAATCCTGCCTTGTGACCTCTTTCTTCCCTTGTTAAATATCACTGCCTTAAGTGCCTTGTTACTATCAGCCTTTTCAGTGAAAGCTATAGCAACACACCAATTAAGCATTTCAGCTTTCTCCTTATTGTCTATTATCTGCTTCTTCCCCGTCTTCTAAGTAGCAGGCTTAACGTTTTCTTTTGTCCACCCTTCATTTCTTAGACTCTTGGAAAACTTTTCCTTGATCCATTTTACATCCTTTGCTAATAGTACCTCATTCTGTGCTTTTGACTTTCTGACTCCTGTTCTTACATTCTGCTCTTACTTTTTTCCTATAAGGGACCCTGTGCCAGAGACTGTGAACGAATTTCCACTGTACTGTTTCGCATTTGAATGGAACAACAAATATTTAAACAGTAAAGTCTTTCTTGTTGTTTTTAAATCAGCATTAAGTGATAGCCTGAGTGAGTATTCAGGGAATACGAGGGTCCTCTGATTTACAGTCTCAGGTAAATTTCATTGGGACCTAAAAGCTTTTCAAAATGAAGATACTGTATCTAATTAAAGATTTTCTTACTTTTCATTTTCTCTTTCCTTTTCTCTGCAGACAACTCTAGTGCCAGCTTTTCTGCTTTTTAATAAATTATATTTAAAAAGTAATTTTGGCTTATTTTTCTGTTAAAATAATGGGATTAAAACCAACACACAAATAAATAAATTCATATTTTTTCATTCTCAGAATTTTTAATTGGATATTTACAAATTCTTTTGAGATACTGAAAACTGATAATTTTATCAACTGAAAATTGATAAGAAATATAATTTTGAGAGGTTTTGGCTGCCAAAAAAAGTTGTAATTTCTACTTCAGGGAGGGAGATAAAATGTTGTGTGCTTTTTTAAGGCTGGACTGTCATATTTAAAATCCCAATATTTTTCTGCAGACCAGTATTTGAATAAAAATATTATTTTCTACTTAAAAAAAGAAAGCAAAAATCAGAAACAAACAGTTCCCCAGAGTTTTAAAGGGAAATAAGTAATTTTCTCTTCAAAGACATGGTATGCAGGCCCTTGAAAATCAAGACCAATAAGTGCCACAGCCTTTTGCTTTCAAGCTCAAACCTCTGTTTAGTAAAGACTTAACCCGAGACAATGGTATCAGCTTTTTCTAGTTCTATTTCCATAACTCTACAATCAAGCATAGAGGTGTAGATGCTTCTGAAGAGAGGATCATTTCCACCTGCTGTAGTAATCAGCTTCAACTTATTTGCACTTAGCCATTGTAGTCTGATACATCTCTACTAGTGAAAGTCAATTTGTGTTTTCTGATGGTTACTGATATGGCAGGAGCAAAAAGTTACCATCCATTTAGCAATATACACTGCTGAACATCACATCTCTTCTCTCAAAACTCTGATAGTTGAACATTGTAGTGCAAACCTTTGAGTATGAGGGTCTATGGCTGCACATCCAGGAACGCAAGTTTCTTTTGGGTTACATGGGTGCT
Source organism: Chionis minor (assembly GCA_013398295.1). Lineage (NCBI taxonomy): Eukaryota > Metazoa > Chordata > Aves > Charadriiformes > Chionidae > Chionis > Chionis minor. The sequence continues at coordinate 330,877 of VZSF01003127.1, read as the reverse complement.
GAGATAACATAAAGATAATTATTTCCTTCCATTAATCTAAATCTAGAATTTTTTAGAGAAGTTTCTGATGCAGGGCCAACAGATGAATCATGTGGTTGACACTGCCTCAAGTAAGAGAACCGTTGTCACATCTGTATTGGTGTGCACTTTCCAGCAGATTTCTAATGGCATTTAAACACCTAAAGCTATGAGTAGATGACTAACAATGTCTAAGAGTGTCTGAGCAGGTTAAGTGTCTAATTTCTCTTAAAATAAGTTCATCTAAAAATCTCACAAAGTTTCTAACAGATTTTTACATTATCATATGCAGTAAGAGGGGCTAATTTACCTCCTGGGAAGTCTGAGCAAAGAATTTAGCATCCTGAAAGGTATTTACAACAAAGTAAAGCAGATAATGGTTCTTTATTCACATGTTTACAAGTCAGAAATTCACTGCCTTTTCTTGAGTAATTTCCAATTTTTAAGTTAACAACTGTTCCCACGACTGTCCTGTATCTTCAGTATCGAGCAATCTCTGTTATGTCCATCTCTGAATATAAATCTCTGTCTTGACTTCATAAACTAAGTTGGTTTCTCTTGAATGTTCAGAGCAGAGCTGGGTTTCAGGTTGAAGGGAAGAAGAAAACTTCTTTCAAGGAAAGAGTTATAATATTTTCGGTGCCACAGGTGTGTTTTACATTGTGCTCTCTCCCCCCGGTTTTCTTCTTCTGGATCTATTTTTACTTTGTTTTTCTTTATCTCCCAGCCATTAAAAAAATTGACAAAACTAAGACTTTCCCCTCAGCAATGGCTGCAGTTCTGCTGTGATTATCAGATGTTGTATGACCACTCATTATTGCCAAAGGGGTTTTAGGGTTTTTTCCCATAAAATTTATTGGTGATCTGACTGTTTCAAGTGAAAGCTCATATTCTACTTCATGGAGTTAAAGCAGCATATTTTGAACAAAACACCCACAGGAATTTGTTTTTCTGAATTTAACATAAGTAAGAGATAGAGAAGCAAAATGTATGACCTGCATGCCATTAAAAAATAAATAAATAAATAAAATTAAAAATCACTACTTCCAGGAAAAATAATTACTCTCTTTAACCTTATGTCTTGTTTCTTACAGTTGCTCTTCCTGTTTCCTTCAGTCGGAAGTAAAATGAGACAGATCTATAACATAAATATACTACTATGTAATATAAAAATCTGTATGGATTTTATGGATTAAACTAGAAATAAATCTATGGAAAATTTTAGGGTTGGACTTCACGTCATTCTTTAAAGGAAAAAGCACAAAAGTGGAACTCGGAAGATTTGAGTATGGTTATAAGTATTATCTGCTTTATTTAGGTTTTATCCCTTCTGTATACTATAATATGCAATAATCATATTGGCATCTTCTGTAAGGTGATTTGAGATAATGGTGATTTAGAAGACCAAGAAAAGTAGGAAATATGTAACAAATATATATGTGTGATGAACTTCAGACTCAGTAAAAAAAAACTTTGCTTCAATATTAATACATATTCTTAAATATATTTAAGAAATTCTGACTTCCACAATCAATTCCTTTTTCTAGACAAGCATGTAGTTTATTTTAATACAAACTCCATTTATTCTCACAAATGTCTATATTTTTGCTGCTAAACTTGCTCACTGATGGGACTGATAGACTGCAGGACCTTCGGTGACCTATAGGAGGTTGCTGCTTAATAGGAGGTTGCTGCTTAATATCACTTGTTAGTATGTAACAAACACTGGATCAGGCACCCTTTGGAACTTCTGACTTCTGTAATAAATGGATGGAAATGACTCAAGGTTGATATCTCTTTAAATGAACACCAAGAAATATCTGGGTTATGCCTCTTGCACACAGGCATGGTTTTGGTAAAAGATGTACTTACAGTCTGGTTGCTGAAGTCAAGGTATCTCTTTGTTGCTGTTTCATTTGTTTCGCGGGTGGGTGATGGGTGGGTATAGGTGAGAAGCCTGAATATGTTTACCCATTATGTTTTTGTATGAAACTCCTCCAGTCTTTTGAGAGGAGAAAGTTGGTGCAGTTACCTTTACACGAAAGAATGTCTTACTACTTTTTTCAGGTCAATTACAAAATCCTTTACAGACCATGTATCTTATTATTATTATACATATCTTCAGAGATGTAAAGATATGCACCCTCCCCCAGTCCGACCCTCACCCCTCAAAAAAACGAAAACAAAACAAAAAAACAACCACCAAACCAAAAGAGAAATAACAAGGTAGACAATTTCTTTAAAAAGGTGTGGTTAAAAAAGAAAATAAAACAAAAGCAAGAGAGAACCAGAGTTTGTCTGCAGAAATGCATCTTTTTTTTGTGTTTAAAGCTCACCTGTTTTGTTTTTCTTAGATTCACTTGAATTTCAGTTTTGAGCAAGCTGTGAATAAGAAACAGTCAGATCAAAACTGCTATCTGGCAGACTACTTGTGTTGAAGTCTTAAGTCACGCCAGGTTTGGAAACTGTGGTGGACCTCTCTGCTTGTCACAAAGAGTGGACTCAGAAGAGCTTTTATAGAAATGTCTTCCAGCTCTTTAATATCCTTATGTTTTTATTTCTTGTAGTTTCTGCTGTGGTCTACTGATTGATCTAAATGCTTTCAAGTTATACTCCCTCTCTCCATTTACTTATGATATCAGTAGTCTGGTGCTTACCAGAGTTATTTTCCCTTTTCATATTCCCTTTGTCCTGCCTGCTTTCCTTATCTACTTCTCCATCCCCCTCCATATTAAACCACATGCCCACATCTGTGTTTTTGTTCATGTCAAGTATTTAGAGTTATACTGTATTATTATTATTATTATTATTATTATTATTACTATTGACTGGTTTTCTTTCCTTAGTTACGTATCATCAGCAAATTTCATCTCTTTTGTGTGTATTTTTTTCCTACCTTTGAGTTGCTGGTACATAAACCAAACACAGTTGTTTCTTGTACTGATGCTGTTGTCACAAGAGATACTTGAAAACCTCAGTTGCCTCAAAATTGTGGATACTGCAGTTTTTAGCATCTTTGTAAAGAATAAAGAAGTTTATTTTTACAGGTTACAAAATTTTCATAAAAATATATATCCTCTTTTCTTTTTTTTTTTTTCTTTTCTCCTTTCCCCGGTATTGCTAAGGTAGCCTCAGACTAAGTAAGATAATATCCTGTTTTCTTTTTAAAGCTGAGCTGAAAAACTAAAGTGGAAATTGAGTTAAGTTTGATTTATGTGTTAAGTGTGCCTCACCAACCAGTCTCAAGGGGAGGGAATTCATCATACAGAAAAGATGTAGGTAGCCTTTTCTGAACAGAGGTTTACTCTTTGTTGAACTCCTGCAGCTCCTGGTATGCTGACACCAACTCAGAATACATGAGTTGTGTTGTAGATACTCTAATATCAGCCACCCAAACCAGTAAACAATGTTGTATTTGATCAGTTTTACTTTATAACTACTGTTATCATCTATACGTAAAAGAAGCTGCATATCAACATTTAAGCTCTGGATTGTCTATGTCACACAGGACTTGCAAATATGGCAAAGGACTTGATTTGATGAGTAGATTTACTTGGGAGAGGCAAGTTGTATTCTGTACGTATGGGTGTGCATGTATGTAAAATGATACATTTGACTTTCTTGCTGCCTATTTCTATAGTCTTCCCAAAAATGCAATTGAGGAAATTTTAATGCAGTCCAACAAAAAACAGCTAAATTAGGGTCACAGAGCAGGGAATAAATGCCAGCATTTCCTAATTTTGCAGTGCTTAACTTTGCAAGCTCAATGATCTTCTAATTGCTATTGTATGAAATTTACTGGGGGGGAAAAAAAAAATCAACCTTGGTCCCCAAACTGGGTTATGCTGTACCACATTGACACTTGTGTCATTCTGTTAATTTTAGTCATTATAACTACAGCCAGCCTTCATATGGACTAATACAGCAACTGCTTATGAAGCAGGGGGTTATTTTCCTCCCTGAAATAAGTCATACTCACGGTTTCCTCATTTCTTCCGCAGAAAGGATGAATTCACAGCTATCAGTCAGTTCTGGAAGGGAGTAACCCCTGCTTATAAGAAGTTCCCTTTTGCTCCCGTCCTTATGGTTTCAGCTTGTCTGCTTTTATATTTGTCCACCAGTTTTATTTTTATCTTGCCCACCACTGTTTGTGACAGTTTTCTCCAGAAAATTGTCATCAACTTCATCAGGATTTTACTTCTGCTCTCTTATCTTCTGGTAACTGTATCTCTCCTGTTTACATGCTCATTTTCCTTCCTCTAATCCCATCAGCACCTTCAGAGCTTGCCTTCTTACTCCTCTATCCAAATGTGGGTAGTAGGGAGAAGAATGGAATCACTTCCAGATCGCTATGTGTGAGATTCCTGTTTTTACCCTTGAGTCCAGATGATGCTAAATTGTTTGTGTACTCTCAGTTCACAAACCAACACCTTAATAATTTTCTATTCTCTCCCCTGTTTCTCACTGCTCAGTATTTCATTATACCCCATTGTGTTAGCATGGGTCCTACAGAAGCACAGATACTAGCCCTTCTTCTGACTTATCTGACCCTATGAAAAACATTTTCAGACAGTCAAGAGAATGGGCTGGAGCAGGAGACATCAAGTGTGATCTGCCACTTTATAAAGCTAATACAAGCAAACTCCATTTACATGGAGATCCCATGCCGAGGAGGAAACATGCCCAATTCACAGGGAATTATCAGAGATAAACTGAGAAACATCATCAAAATATTATTATTTGTCTGTTGGCTTTTTTTTTTGCACAAGAAAATTATTTTATAAGTTTTGGAAAAGAACTAAGCTTAAGCAGATGAACAGAAGAAAAAACAGAGGTTGAAAGTAAAACTTGGAAGAAAAATTAAAACCTTGAGTATGTGCACTGTTAGCAGCTTTGTCTACAATACATACAGTAAATACCACCCAGTGTAACTTATCTGAATTAGCAACTTAAGACATTTTTTTAGCAAGACTAAACATCTTAAGCATCTGTATAAGCTGACATTTTTAATGTACTTGTATTATTCTGCACAAACAATGGATAAAAAAAGAACTAAAATCTTCAATGCTTCAAGCCTTTCCACACACACACACACCCCCGGCCCTGTGCCACTTGATATCCACTTGATATTTAAATAAAATAAAATTAGATAAATAATTTCAGTTGTAATAACAAAGTGATGTAGATTGTTTGTGCCAAATTCAAGCTTGGGAAAAAATTATTTCATTCTTGCTGGAAGAATTATACACTAATTAACACTCTGGAAATAAGTGTTTAAAATAGAGAGTGTGCTCAAAATCTAAAGAAACATTTTTACATAGCTTATCTTAGTTCATTTTTTTAATGTGTAAAAATGTTTGAGGATTACTTAATTTTTCTTTCTCTCCTCATCCTTCCTCCTGTCCAATGTAGGCCAAATCCTGCCAGGCAGATTAGCACAACCTCAATAGGCCAAATTCCAGTGTGATTTAAATAGGAGGTAAATTGGCAATATAAACAACCACAATTTACATACTAAGTGTTAAGAGCTGGTTGAAAGAATTGCATGGAGGAAGTCATTTGCAGTGCATATCAGGGTTTTATTAGTCCAGCAGAACCTGGAAACTATGCCATACAGCACTGAATGCCGTCTAATGGTATTGTATATATTAATATTAATAAGGTCATAGCTTATAAAGTAATCCAATAACAGTAGAAAGGGAAAAGTAAGCTGCAGTTTGTTTTTCTTAATTTCTCATCTTCAAATTACATAGAAATGTGTTTATATTCCTATTTATTTGGGTCTAGTTCTATCCAATATCTGTCTCAATGATCTGGATGAGTATGTTTGTTAAATTTCTAGATCATATCAGAACAGGAGGGACAGCAAATATTTTACAGCGTATGATTACAGTTCAAAGTGAACTGATAAGAGCTCAAAAAACAAACCCTCCTCAATAGAAGCAAATACAATTTTTAATACATAAAGCTAACGATTGTGAAAATACAGGACAGAAATATCTTGCTCAGCCAGCAGATCAACAGAAAAAAAAATCATGACTTGTTCATGGATCATTAGATGAATACAGCCAGTGATATGACATCGCCATAATAGAGGTAAATATTATGCCGACATGCATAATTGAAGGTCATTCCCTACAAAACCTGTTTGGGTCTCAGCAAGAACATTGTCCAATTTAGATGCCACCTTTCAGGATAAATAGGGGGGAGTTAGTGAGAATGGAGGGAAGGCCAGCAATCAGAGGTCTAAAAACCATCACCTAGGAGAAAAGATTGAATGGACACTGCTCAGCCTAAAAGCATCGTGAGGCGTGACATGATCACAGTTTTCAAAGAAAGTAATAACCTTTATTTTTCATTGTCCTGATACACCGGAAAAGACAAGAAGGTTTTAAAATCCAACAGGGAAAATTTACTTTACATATTAGGAAAAGCACTTGACAGTGAGGCTAGAGAAGCAATAGAAAAGGTTGTCTGCGGAAGCTGTGCAGTGTCTACCTTTGACAGCCCTTGAGATGAGATTAAAGAAACATCTGTAAGGAGCGACAGTGACAGCCAGCCAGGCGTGGGAACAGAAGGTGGACTTCCATCCTCGGGAGGTCTGAGAGGCCTCCTCCTGCCAGGGGGAAACGTCTCAAATTCCAGGAGATTCTGTGATGTTACAGGCAATGACAAGAAGTCATCGGTGCTATCGTCCGTTTGAATAGCTAAATGGAAGTGCGATGTTGCCTGTGACAAGTTATTTGCTTAGTATTATTGTTCATGGTCCAGCGAGGGTTGGAGTATGGCCTTAAGCAGCCATGATGAACACTTTTATTATCTCTAATCCATATTTTCTAGTGACTTATCTCATTCTACACTGATACATGCAGGAAAGACAAGACAGACAAGAATATTATAGCCCATATTCATCATGCTTTTTTTCTTATGCTTGGAGAATACATTCATAGTGTAGTCAATGGAAAATAATAGCCCTCATCAGAAGTTAACTCAGATTTGAGGGGCATTGAATCCTTGGACAGAATTGCTTATCTTTTTCTACTGACTAGAAAGGGAACCTGAGACTGAGAGGTTTCTGATCCAAGCTCCTGAGTAATTACCTGAATTTAGGAAGGATGGATCTGCTGTACTCCAGCACACTCAGGAACTGTGTGGAATGGGACCCATCGCACTCCTGATTTAATCAAAATCAGTGTTTTGCTCAACAGAACTTCTTGATTTTTTGTAATACAGGCAGCCTTTAACTGCCACTCAGTTTACTATTGTTCCAAAGAGATTTTAAATATTAAGTATTTTAACTTATGAACAGGTTTCTTTAACTGTATTTCCTGCTACTTGTGTCAGCACTAAGGCATAGAGATCGTCTGGTCCTGGGAAGATCTTTTTCTTTTTTTCCATGATGCAGATTATTCTGAAGAGAATTGTCCAAAAGGAGAGCAAGAGATGGTTACTATTTTTCTTTGATTTTTCATTGCTTAGAGTGTCTGTCTCTTATTGCAAATTGACTTAAATTCTTTCCATCTGGTGCTGGCAAATTAGAATAAATGCATTTCCTGTGGGGAAAAAAAACCCCAAAACCGAGGGGAAAAAAACCCCAAACAACCAAAACTTAAACACTCAGTACCTTAGCATATTTTGTAGCGTCTTAATGATATGTTGTGTCATGTCTCTCTTACTTCCAAAAATATTACTAATGATATCACTTGGGTTTCTTGGAGGCAAAAAGAAGGACTCCTGGGCTGCAGTCATTTTATTAATAATTAGGATGGGATATTTCAGGAACCTCCAGATTCTTTACAGACTTGCAGACAAATGGGGATGAGACTGGTCGCCAATTTTAAATAGTGGCAGTAGACAGAAAGAAGACAAGCAGAAGACCTGGAGTGTTGTTGACTAGGATAAGAAGGCAGAATCGTTTAGAAGCAACTGTAATTTTTTGTTGCATTTTTTCCCCTTTTTTTGATGGTATTTTAAAATATTAGCAAGAATACAAAATCCCATTCTGGAACAAATCATGCTTAGGCAATCACTGAATTACAGAATCACAAGGGTTGGAAGGGATGTCTGGAGATTATCTGGTCCAACCCCCCTGACAGAACAGCTCCACCTGCAGCAGGGCTGCACAGGATGGCGTCCAGGCAGGTTTTGAATGTCTCCAGAGTTGAAGACTCCACCACCTCTCTGGGCAGCCTCTTCCAGTGCTCTGCCACCCTCAAAGGAAAGAAGTTGCTCCTCATGTTCAGATGGAACTTCCTATTTTTGAGTTTGTGCCTGTTACCTCTTGTCCTACCACTCGGTATCACTGAAAAAACACCGGACCCCTCCTCCTGGCAGCCTCCCTTTAAGTATTTGTAAACATTGATGGGATCCCCCCTCAGTCTTCTCCAGACTAAAAAGACCCAACTGCCTCAGCCTTTCATCATAAGAAAGATGTTCCAGCCCCCTAATCATCTTTGTAGCTCTTTGCTGCACCCTCTCCAGCAGCAGTTCCCTGTCCTTCTTGAACTGGGGAGCCCAGAACTGGACGCAGTATTTGAGACATGGTCTCACCAGGGCAGAGTAGAGGGGGAGGTTGACCTCCCTCCACCTGCTTGCCACACTCTTCTTGATGCACCCCAAGATGCCATTGGCCTTCTTGGTTGGCCACAAGGGCACGTTGCTGGCTCATGGTCATTCTGTTGTCCACCAGGACTCCCAGGTCCCTCTCTACAGAGCTGCTTTCCAGCAGGTCAACCCATAACCTGTGCTGGTGCATTCCCCCAGGAATAACCTGGTGGTTATTCCTCCCCACGTGTAGTACCCTACTCTTGCCTGTAGGGTACGGCATATACTCTGTAGGGTAATGTACATGCTCTGCTCCTGTAGTTGTTAGGAAGGCTCAGCATATTGTAAACTTCAACTTTTTGTACACAAATTGTTTTTTGTATTACAAAAGTTTATTTCTTCTCTTCCTTTCTCCCTTCCCTGTTCCCTTTTCCGGAATATATACCCAATGGGGTAAGATCGACTGAGATTCTAGATCCTAGTTTGAGCTTGTAATTTTAGGAGTTCCTGGTTAATTTTAATCTGTGAAATATGTATTCCTTTTAACTTATTCTAAATTATTCTTGAACATGAATGGAAAAGGTAATTCAGAGAATTGGTTATAGCTTATGCAGCCTTTCAGCGTAAGGTTATAGGTTTAGATCCAGCCTACACAGCAAGGGGTCAAAAGTAGTTAACTACTGACAAGTGTATGGCACCGTTTTGGAAAGAAGCTCCCAGTGTTGGGTTCCTGGTGAAGACCTGTTCCCATCACGCTGCTGCAGGTTAGGCACAGGCTGGCAATCCTACTACCAATTTCCACAGAAAGCTTAAGGAGACAAGTGGACACTTCGTTTCTCAAGTATGGCTGATATTTTTGTATCAGATTGGAGGCCTAACAGCAAGAGCTCATTCTATCACATTTCCCTGGAATCTACTGCAACAGCCTCTGGATAAATGAAAGTGTTGCTGGAACTTGAAGGCGAAACCAGCTGGTTTCTCAACCCCTACATTGCACAAATCAAGTAATTGCACCCTACGTGTGTTAATTGCCTATGTGTACTGATTACAGTAACACATAATTTCTGTAGCTTGCCTTTCCTCATATCTCTTGATATGAGGAGAATCAGAGATAAAAAATCATTTCCCTTTATAGTTTGTTCCAATAACTAACAACTTTGACTGTCAAAAAAAATTGTCTTTTGTTTCTTGGATGTTTTTCCTTCTGTTCCTCAGATTTGAGCTATGAGTTATTTTATACATTCCTGTTTAATTACATTTGGTCACCAGTAAATGCAAGTCTATTTCCAGAATCTTTCAGGAACCTAAATTAGACTACCAAATACATTTAAAATTTAACTTTTGTTTTCATCTTTAGGACTGGAAAAGGACTGGGAAAAGGACAAAGAAATGGAAAATAAAATGGTAAAAGAGCTTGTTCTTTCAGCCTGACTAATAAAGGCCACTCAGGTTCTTTATTTTTAATTTTAAATGACTGAACTACCTTAATTTCAGACAGTGAACTCCAAATGGGCATACACACACTTGTGTGCTTACCTCAGCTGGAAGTGAATGTGTAATTAAATTTACAAAGCCAATTCTAAATAATAGCAGCACAAATATTAAATGTTTAAAGGTGGCATAATAACATATCCAAATAACCCCAGGCAAAAAAACCCAAACCAAAACAACAACAACAACCAAAAAAAAACCAAACCAAAAGCAATATTAACCAAATAACCAATCCCTTCACAATCTATAAAAAATGAGAGCTCAGCTCAGTTACCCATTTATATGTTCGTACTTTTGTGTCAGATGTCCTGCAATAATAGCAAGGCATTCCCTGGTGCTACTGGGTGTTTGCGTACAGGGACCAACTCCAAACAGTGAATCCCAAAGAAACCCCCATTTTATCATGCTATCTGAAGCGTGGCTGTGTTTCTTGTTGTCATATTTCTTGCTCTGTGATTGCTCAGATTCTCCAGCCCAGTAAACACAGTAATGCCAATGCTAATAAGAAGCTATGGAGTTTATACTAGCAACGTGCTCATAACAGGCTAAGGCTGTATTAACTGAACAGCATAAAACCTCAAGATCTTTCAGACTTTGCCTGGATTTGTATTAGCTGGTCTTGAGCTTATTTTAGCTTGGTCATTAGTTGTAGCAGGAAATTGCCACAATGACTGTTTTAACTGGTTATTAGCTTTTGTTTAACCTTGTGCAATTTTATGCTTTAACACCTAAAGAATTTACACCACGTATGGTAATGGTCTGTCAACTTAAACAATAGCTTTGTAAGCAAAGCTGTGGGCATGTGAGAAGAGAAAGAATGATCAAAAGATTGCCTGAAAACATGTAAAAACAACCCCAAAACCCCCAAGACTAGGGGGAGGAAGAAACACCCACTGGTTTTAGCCCAAATATATTGTATGAGGTGCAATGGCTGCAGGTTCCCCATTGGCTGCATAAGTCATAGAATCATAGAATCATAGAATGGTTACAGTTGGAAGGGACCTTAAAGATCATCAAGTTCCAACCCCCCTGCCATGGGCAGGGACACCTCTCACTAGACCTGGTTGCTCAAAGCCCCATCCAGCCTGGCCTTAAGCACTTCCAGGGATGGGGCCTCCACAACTTCCCTGGGTAACGTGTTCCAGTGCCTCACCACCCTCACAGTAAAGACCTTCTTCCTAATATCTAATCTAAATCGCCCCTCTTCCAATTTAAAACCATTACCCCTTGTCCTATCACTAGACTTCCTGACAAAGAGTCCCTCTCCAGCTCTCCTGTAGGCTCCCTTCAGATACTGAAAGGCTGCTATCAGGTCTCCCCGGAGCCTTCTCTTCTCCAGGCTGAACAGCCCCAGCTCTCTCAGCCTGTCCTCATAGGAGAGGTGCTCCATCCCTCTAATCATCTTAGTGGCCCTTCGCTGGACCTGTTCCAACAGTTCCATGTCCTTTCTATGTTGAGGACTCCAGAGCTGGACACAGTACTCCAGGTGGGGTCTCACAAGCGCAGAGTAGAGGGGGAGAATCACCTCCCGTGCCCTGCTGGCCACGCTTCTTTTGATGCAACCCAGGATACGGTTGGCTTTCTGGGCTGCCAGCGCGCACTGCCGGCTCATGTTGAGCTTCTCATCCATGAGCACTCCCAAGTCCTTCTCCTCAGGGCTGCTCTCCAGCCATTCTCTGCCCAGCCTGTATTTATGCCTGGGATTGCCACGTCCCAGGTGTAGGACTCTGCACTTGCCTTGGTTGAACTTCACGCCATTTGCATTAGCCCACCTCTCAAGCCTGTCCAGGTCCCTCTGGATGGCATCCCTTCCCTCCAGTGTGTCAACCGCGCCACCAAGCTTGGTGTCATCGGCAAACTTGCTGAGGGCGCACTCGATCCCACTGTCCATGTCTCCAACAAAGATGTTAAATAGCACTGGTCCCAGTACTGACCCTTGCGGGACACCACTCATCACTGGCCGCCACGTGGACATTGACCCATTAACCACAACCCTTTGAGTGCGGCCATCCAGCCAGTTCCTTATCCACCGAGTGGTCCATTCATCGAACCCATGACTCTCCAATTTGGAGACTAGGATGTCATGCGGGACAGTGTCAAATGCTTTGCTTAAGTCCAGGTAGATGACGTCTGTTGCTCTCCCTTTGTCCACCAAGTCATTCCCTTTCTACCCCACTCACCAGAAAATGAGTGTCCCATGCATGCAAAATTAGCATGTCCCAAAGAAACTGCAGTTTGTTCTCAATTTAGACGATTTGACCTGCTCCCAACACCAGCCTGGATAAGAGCAGGCAGGAAGCCTGCCATCTTGCTTTTACTTTGTAGAACAGAGGAAAGGGTAACAGTCAATAAAGCATGGGCAAAATAATTCAACAGCTATGTTACTCCTCAAAGCATGACTCCTGTGGAAGAATAATTGTGAGGCCTCATGTTATTTATTGTTTCCATGAATGATTACAAAATAAAGATAAAATATAAATGTAACATTGCTAATCATAAAAGCCAGGAGCAAAAAATAAAAGCAAAATAAATAAGGATAAGCTTGGCATCTCTTTCAACTTGATGTAGATTGTCAGTAAGTGAAAAGCCTCAGTTCAATGAAGCACAATGAAAACTAAGGAATCTAGGAAGAAGGATTGGGACCGAAGTTGTTTAACATCTTTTTTCATGACATGGACAGTGAGATTGAATGCACCCTCAATAAGTTTGCAGGCAACACCAAGATGTGGGGTGTGGTCAACATGCTGGAGGGAAGGGATACCATCCAGAGGTACCTGAGTAGGCTCTAGAGGTGGACCTGTACAAACCGCATGAAGTTCAACAAGGCGAAGTGCAAGGTCGTTCTGCACCTGAGTCAGGGCAGGCACCAGCATCAGTAGAGATTGGGTGATGAGTGGATTGAGAGCAGCCCTAAGGAGAAGTCCTCAGAAGGACTGAGGAGAATGGGGTGTTAGTTGATGAGAAGCTTGACGTGAGCTGGCAGTGTGCACTTGCAGCCCAGAAAGCCAACTGTATCTGGCCTGAATCCAGAGGAGGCTGTGAAGATGATCAGAAGTCTGCAGCAGCTCTGCTATGAAGAGAGGCAGAGAGAGTTATGGTTGTTCAGGCTGGAGAAGGGAAGGCTTTGGGGAGACCTTATAGCCCCTTCTAGTACTTAAAAGGGTGCCTATAAGAAAGTTGGGGAGGAACTCTATCTGGGAGTATAGTGATAGGATGGGGGNAGTAACAAGCGAGAGGACAAGAGGTACCAGCCTTAAATTGCGCCAGGGGAGGTTTAGAATGGATATTGGGAAAAATTTCTTCACCATAGTNGGATGGGGGGGGGTGTGTGTGTGACCATTTTAAACAGAAATAAGGGAGATTTAGATTAGATATTCAGAAGAAATGTTTTACTCTGAGGTTGGTGAGACACTGGAACAGGTTGTCCAGGGAAGATGTGGAAGCCCCATCCCTGGAAGTATTCAAGGCAATGTTGGATGGGGCTCTGAGTAACCCGGTCTAGTTGAAGGTGTCCTTGGCCATGGCATGGGGGTTGGAACCAGATGATCTTTAAGGTCCCTTCCAACCCAAACAATTCTACAATTCCATGATTCTGTGTGGATAACTTTCCTCTTTTCATTGACAGGGAGAAGGGGGAGTCAAGTGACCAGTTTAGGTTGAACACCTAATTTAGATGGTTAAAAGGCACGCAAGAGAAATCATTCTTAAAAGATATATATATATTTTTTTTTTTTTTTAATATTGAGCTCAGGAAATATGTGTGTAACTGAATTATTACCTTTTAAAGCTTTTAAAAGAATTTTTGAAGTGCATCCTTCTCTTCAGGTTTTGGCTTAATTAAGCAACACTGGTCTGGAAGTCCTCATTCTCCTAAGTATGGACAGCTTATTGAAGAGCGAATCAGCCTCTTATGGACTGTATATATGATTCTTAAAATTACACAGAGATATTATAACCTCCAGGAAAACTGCATGTTCAGTCAAAGCATGATGGGCAGATAAACAGCTACAGAGGTGGCCAAGAAGGGAATAGAATCCTAGCTTGTATTAGAAATAGTGTGGTGAGCAGGAGTAGGAAAGTGATCATCCCCCTGTAGTCAGCACTCGTGAGGCTTCACTTGGAAAACTGGCTCTCTTTTGGGCCCCTCACTGCAAGAAAGACATTGAGGTGCTGGAGCGTGTCAGAGAAAGGCAACAAAGCTGGTGAAGAGTCTAGAGCACAAGTCTTATGAGGAGCAGCTGAAGGAAATGAAATTGTTCAGCCTGGAGAAGAGGAGACTGAGGGGAGACCTTGTCACTGTCTACAACTATCTGCAAGGAGGTTGTAAGGAGGTGGGGGTCGGTCCCTTTTCCCAAGTAACAAGCGAGAGGACAAGAGGTACCAGCCTTAAATTGCGCCAGGGGAGGTTTAGAATGGATATTGGGAAAAATTTCTTCACCATAGTGGTTGTCAAGCATTAGAACAGGCTGCCCAGGGAAGTGGTTAAGTCATCGTCCCTGGAGCTATTGAAAAAACAGGTAGACTTGGTGTTTAGGGACATGGTTTAGAGGTGAACTTGTCAGTTCTAGGTTAATGGCCAGATTTGATGATCTTAGAGGTCTCTTCCAATCAAAGCAATCCCATGATTCTATGTTTCTAGAGATAGAGCTATATGTGTAATACGTATTTACCATTCCAGTTACTGCTAAAATATGAGGAAAAATGCATGTAGTTGTTTAATTTTGTCATTATCACAGAGAAGGGAGAAGACTTTCATTCCTAGAAAAAATCCCACACCAATAATTGTTCTTCAAATCAGTCTTAATCCTTAAATCTGTTACCAGGTAGGAAGGGGAGATTGACAGCTACGATGAGACAGATTAAATGCAAAAAAAACCCCTGTATAAATGCAAGAACTTAACAGTATAAGTGGTGGTGTTCCTAAATAAATGAAGCATTAGAAACCTGGAATAAAATTAAGCAAGGATGTTATGATGTAACATTATGATGTGACATTGTTTTTCAAAAGTAAGGAGAAAGCACTCGGGATAATATTTAGACTGCTTATTTTAGTCCACTTACAAACTATGCTGTGTAGAAGACAAATTTCTTCTAATATGCTGACTGTGAAATGCAAAATTCCTAAACTGAACAAAGAAGGACCTAGTCCTCTGTATAGCCTAATATTTGGCATAGTCTTCTAGAA
Organism: Chionis minor; assembly: GCA_013398295.1. NCBI lineage: Eukaryota > Metazoa > Chordata > Aves > Charadriiformes > Chionidae > Chionis > Chionis minor. Next base: position 315,639 of record VZSF01003127.1, on the reverse strand, counting down.
AATAAGGAACGTGAACTAGGAGTTCAGATTAATCTTCCATTCTCAGAAAGAGCATTTTATTTACAAGAGAACTGGGAAGAAAAAAAAAAAGAAAAAAAAGAGGAGTACTTAATATAACCAGGATGTGGTGAGCTACGTGCTACTATTTCTATATGTCAATGTAGTGCTGAGGATTGCTCAGTCTGAGGTAGATCGATGCTTTATCCTAAGAGGGACTAAGTGCTGCCAGGAGCAGGTGGAACAGAGAGAAAGTGTTCCTAATTGCTTCCTTAGAAAAGACCCCCTAAATTTCAGTGAAATTCCAATTTAGGCAGACTATACTCAGCATGACTCTTGTTTTCAGCCTAGTAACTGAACTTTTCCAGGAAACAGAGTCTGCAGTTCTCTGTTTGTGTGTGGGCAGAGGAGGGGAAGGGAGAGTATAACATTTTGGATATTTGTAGTTTCTTGTTAGTTTTTCTTTAGGTAAATAAGGGAAATTGTGTCTTTACACATGACTCTTTGGTACATTTCTAGAGCTCACTTGGCCTTGTAGAACTAAGTTAAATAAATGAATGATAAGTAAAATCTCTTGCAGGGCAGCACTTTCACACTGAAACAGGGGCAACTGTGATGGGTGAGCTGTTAAACACTGCAGTATTTGACAACGCTATGCATGTTTTCATTGCTGGGTAACTTCAACTGTTTGAGGACTCCACAACTTGGATGAGACCTATATTCTCCCAATAATGCAAATTTTTTCTTCTAATGTATATATCCCCAATCTTTATGTCAAATTCACATATAGATAGTACCTTCCAAAAGATTTTATCTCCTTTTTTTTTTTTTTCTTTTTTAACAGCCTGTCCATTTTATTTTTACATTGGTCACTTGCTTTAAGAAATACTTGTTCTAAATTTCCATTGGTGAGGGACTCTTGAAGCTTGTCATTCACATAAAGAAATGTATTCAAGATATCCCTGTTCATAGGTAGCAACCAAATATGATAGTAGCAGCTAAAAGAAGACTCATGGATCCTGTGGGAGTTAGGTTGTCCGTGACAGTATTTGCAGTTAAACTATTTATCTGTAAATGATTTCCAGAGATGGAATAAACCTTGGAACCAATTCTTTATAGGTCTGGGTGTGCCATCTCTGTTTTCAGCTTTAAAAACCTAGGATATGGAAGCCTTTTTCTGCTATGTTGATATAGGTCTCCTACGTTCAGGAGGAGTGGTGGAAGATGGAAGGGGAATGTTCTGACCTCCAGCCTACTGACTAAAAGTGCAGGTCTTTCACTGTGCTCAGAAATACAGCAAGGCAGGAGTGGAAACAGAGACCAGGGCCCAGTTCATGTGATGGCCAACATGGAGTTCATTCTAGGTGATGGTGAAACTGTTCCCTCCGCCCAGTCAGGACCTCTCTATGTACTTCCTCATTTGGTCAAACAACAGTTTCAGCAAAAGGCATAAGAGTGTTCACATTACCCATTAAAATCTTAGTGCTTGAGTTTTTCTTTCCATTGCAACCCAAAATGTCCTGTAAAATTTTTAAGAGTACTGATTTCTGCCCCTTCTAAGAACCATCATATTAGAAGACCTAACCTGAACTGTCATTAGCTGGTAGTTATTCTGCTGTTGATTTCAGCTAGGGGAGGATTTGTGTCTTCCTTAAGTAACATCATCCACTAGAAATGAGAACTCCAGTACCATCTTGTCCTTACATCTTCTTCGTTCAGAAGTAAAAGAAGGCATTTTCTTGCTCCTTCCCATATCATATAATCATAGAATGGTTTAGGTTGGAAGGGACCTTAAATATCATCTTATTACAACACCCCTGCTATAGGCAGGAGACCTCCTTCTAGACCAGATTGCTCAAAGCTTTATCCAACCTGGCTTTGAACACTCCCAGGGATGGTGCCTCCACAGCTTCTCTGGGCAACCTCGGCCAGTGCCTCACCAACCTCATGTGAAAAAATTCTTTCTGAGATCTAATCTAAATCTCCCCTCTTCCAATTTGAAGCCATTACCCCTCATCCTATCACTACATGTCCTTGTAAAAAGTCCCTCTCCAGATTCCTTGCAGGTCCCCTTCAGATAATGGAAGGCTGCTATAAGGTCTACCTGGAGCCTTCTCTTCTCCAGACTGAATAACCCCAACTCTCCCAGCCTGTCTCCATAGCAGAGGTGCTCCAACCCTCTGATTATATTTATGGCTCTCCTCTGGACTTGTTCCAACAGGTTAACGTCCTTCTTGTGCTGAGGACTCCAAAGCTGGACACAGTACTTCAGGTGGGGTCTCAGGAGAGCGGAGTATAGAGGCAGAATGACTCGGGGGCCACGCTTCTTTTGATGCCTCCCAGGATGAGGTTGGATTTCTGGGCTTCAAGTTGACATTGACAGCTCATGTTGAACTTCTGTCCTGATTCTGGTGTGGATAGGGTTAATTTCTGTCTGGGACACAGGTATTCTGGGTCAGTGCTCAGTTCGAAGGTAACCCTGTTTGTACATTCCTCTGCCAGTATTATTGTTGTTGTTTTCCTATTTCCTTTGCTGCCCTGTTAAACTGTTTTTATGTCAACCCATGAGTTTTGCTTTTTTTCTCCGAGTCTCCCTCACTGCTGTAAGGTCTGGGTGAGCAGCTGTGGGGTTCTTTATCACTGGCCACAACAGCTTCTCATCTACCACCCCCAAGTGCCTCTCCTCAGGGCTGCTCTCAATTCATTCTCTGCCTAGCCCGTATTTGTATCCATCACATTTGCCATTTGGTTTACCAATTTCTGTTAAAAGCTTGGGAAATATTTGCTTATTAGTACATAGTAGAGGTTTTGTGGTTTGGGGTTTTTTTTAAACCAGGAACTGAGATAAATTCACCAGTAGAAAGGCAACTGAAGGACAGTCTAACTGGTGGAATGGAGGGTAGTGTTTTCTAGTTACATCTCATCTCTTCACCAGAAGAAGAGAAAGGCCTGAAGTCTTTTGCCACAGTTTTTCTCTCTCGATCTTCTGGGAAGCAAACTCTGGTATGCAAGCTGCTAGGGTCCAGGGCATACTCATGGAGGGCTTGGGACAGGCGAGATGAAGCCTTTGTCTCCATTCACACAGAGCTGTCCTAATTGTCGAAAGCACTTTTGTGCATATGTAAGTTAGAAGGCTCCTTTGCTGCGTTCCTGTCATTGACCTTAAAATCTGCCACCCGAAACATTGATATTTCTTAAGGACTAGGGTTAAAACTAGAGCTGAAGCTGCTTGCAATCAATTAAGACCTCAGAGCTGCAATGGTAACCTGATCTGACAACATCAGGAAAAGTCAGCACTGGCTTTGGAACAAGTAGCTACCCCGACTCTCCCTCCTGCTTTTCCCTGAAAGCCTGCAGCATCTGGGAGAATGCCATGTGAGAGCAATTCAATATAATAGTAAAGGCAGGCAAAATCATGTAAATCTGAGGACAACTCTCAGTCATGACCATCCCTCCAAAGCAAGGGGAAACATCATAAATTTTTATTTTCTCTGGAGGAAATATTATTATTAGTAATAATGATAATAATAACAATAATAATATACAATATCACCAACGACAATAACAATTAAAAATGTTCTGACTTTCTAAATGTAGCTATGCTTGTGTTTGTCTTTTTTTTTTAATAAGAAAACCATGGTCCCTGATGACAAACCTGCTGAATATTTCTTTCCTTTAGCAAAATCCTGACAAACTGACATTTCAGGTTCATGCAAATAAATTCCCTATAGGATGAATTTATGATTTGTATTGTTATTAATATTGCATTTGGATGTGGAATTGCTACTTCAAGAGATTTCACCTAATTTTGGTGAGCATGTGTTTATCTGCAAATCAACTGCAACTCCCCTAACTTTCTTCCTCCTTTTTGTAAGACAAAGCAGTTAGAATGATTAAAATAAAATTTATTAACTGCTTGTTACTGCAGGGGGAAACAACATTGCATCCAAGCTCACATCTGCAACCATTGATTCTGAAGTAGTGACTGACAGCACCCAACTGACTAAGTAGGTTATAACAAGCTAGCTCCAGGCTGAAACAGCCAGTGGAGTGCAGAGGAGAAACACTGGCCTCTAAACTTGTCTTAAGACAAAAGAAAGGTGGCAGAAAAGGAAAGAAAGATGGAAGAAAGAAACTTCTGCCAACAGTCACTGTCCCAGTTCTCTTGTTCAGCTGCAACAGCTTGTAACTGCCAGCTTTCTTTAATTCCTAGTTATATCTTGAGGGGACAAGAGAGAATATTCTCTGTAACAGATAGTAATAAAAATATTATTCATCTAATCATTCACAAATGCATGTGTTTGTATTTGAAATCTATGCCTTCATGTATCGACAGCATAATGCATACCCAGACAGGCAGAAGCAGCCACAGCAGTATACAGGGACAAAATCCAAACAAACGCCACTCCACTGCACAAAGACACATGTGCACACAACAGTATACAATATGCAGCTGAATGTACTCTGCCCAGCTGGACACAGGACCAGAGCACATTCAAACGCAAGCAGCACATTTTCTACTCTACCTTTGCCCTTCTGTGATTTTGTTTCATCCTTTTGGGCCACTCTCTGTGACAACCATAATATGCTTTTTCTCCTACCTAAAATACACATGCTTTGGACTTCTACTGTCACATAGAAAAATTACAGTGCTCCTTTATGTCTAAGCATTCAGTGTAAATGCAAATATATAATATCACAACATGAGGCAAACACACACTTCAGGACATTTAAAATGCCATTTCAAAACGAAAGTCCTGATGACTCTCAGGCAACGATTTCTATTACTGCACTGCTCTATTGTGGTGATTATTTTTTCACTACAGGTCAGACTGCAGGAGACCCATGCAAGCAGAAAATCTGTTCATGCAGCATCATTCCCCAAAATGCTGGCAAGAGTCAGTGAGCTGAAAATGTTCTTCAATTTGTCCCAGTGCAGAGCGGGAAATTGTCTAAATCTAGAATATGTTCAAGGGTAACAAATGATATTTCCTTCTTTCTTTTACTTAAAAATTAAGATCCTTGATAGACCAGTTAATTCTACTTCGATGGACTCACGGTCCCAACTGGAGATCTATTGTATTCAATAAAGCTCTGGCTGAGGCCAGGCTTTGTTTATAATTTTCATGATTCACAGATTTTAAAGGCAGAGGGGACAATGAGATCATTAAAACTGACTTCCTGAATAGTCTAAATCCTTATTTCCAATGGAATATCTCCACATCAAGCCCACTAAAAGATCTCCCAGTCCTTATGTAAACATTCCTCTTCTCTTTCGAGTTTTACTCTAAACTTAGCTACTGCAAGAAAGGTTTAATCTTCCAGAGAGGCATCCAAGCTCGATTTAAAGGCATCAAGACAAAAAAGAATCCACTTTTTCCCTTAGCAGTCTGTTCCAGTGGTTAATCACCTGCACTGTTAAAAAATATTGTACTTTATTTCTAATTTGTCTGGCTTCAGCTTCAGACATCGTCTCCTGTTATGCCTTGCTCTGCTAAATTAAAGAGCTTTTTAGTAGTTAGTGTTTTCTCCCTGTGAAGGTACTTATACACTCTAATCAAATCACCTCTCAATCTTGTTCTTGATAAGGTAAAGAGGTAGAGCTCTTTAAGTGTCTCAATATAAGGCATTTTCCATGGCGCTCAAATAATTTTTGTAGTTCTTTTCTGCATCTTCCCTGATTTTTCATCATTGTTTTTGAGAGATGAGCATTAGGAGTATTACAAAAAAATATATATTCTACAATCTGTTTTATCTTTGTCATATATAAATGTTAAACCAGTCCCTATTCCTATTCATCTACTGAGACAGTCAGGGATTGCATTAGCTTTTTCTTATTATAGCCGCAGCTTGGAGGATTTGCATTGCCTTGTTTGCCCACCATAGCTTCTATAAGAAGCGCTACTACTTCCCACAGTACAGTACAGTCCTCTGTCTCTTAGGGCTGCCCTTCATTTTTTCGACTTACATTTATTTCTTTACATTACACCAGAAAGAAGGCAAGTATTTTCAGGCACACTTAGTAATCCTGTTGGAGCAATGGCGTTCGAGTGGCATTCTCTTCAGTAAAGAAAATCACTCCTCAGTTAAAAATAAAGTTTTAATAATAATAATAAAAACAAGACAAAAAATAAAAAAAATAAGTTTTTTGTGCTACATTAAATGAGTGAGACTAAATTAAATTAAACCAAATTAAACTTTTGGACTAAATTAAATGAATGAGAACATATGAAATATCAGAATAATAATGAAAAGTATAAGAATGGTGAAGAAATTCAAGTGGTTTGTCTGTATTTAATTTTCTCTTTGCTGTTTGATGACATGTAGGGTAGTACTTATTTATCCACATTTAGGCAATTTAAGTAATCGTCTTGTCTATAGTAGTCATCATAACACCCTCTAAATTAATGGCAAGACACAAATCTCTACCTGGAAAAAGTCATCCTACCATCTTAAACACTATATTAGGATGGGATGAATGGCCCTCTAAAGATGCTTTCCCTTTTTTATTTACAACAAAATTGTTTTACATTATTACTTTACATTAATCACCTAATTTTCAGATGGCTAAAGTTAGCTGAGGTGAATCCTATCCTTATTGCCTTGTAGTTTAATGTTGCTGTGAACTGTTAAAAGTACTATTTATAAGTACAGAGATGGTTGCTATGTAGTAATGGGTGACATGAAGCATGAAATATGTTTAAAGTGTTCTGACAATTGAAAGGAGCAATATTACCCTGTGAATTCAGAAGCAGTTTGTGGTTTTAGAGCAAAAAAGAAGACCATTGTCTTTAATTCCAGAACTGGACTCTTTTGTTACATTACCAAAGGTTCAGTTACCTGAAACACTGTAAAATCAATGGTCATCATACCTGCAGAGGAGTGCAAGGTATTCACTAGAGGTCCTTCTGGCAAATTAAGGAATACTAATGGATTTTTTGATGATTAATTTACACGAGACAATGAAGAGTCTAGTAGTTAATTAGAAGGTGTTTACAATATAAGGAAAGAAAATGTGTACAGAAGAAACAAAATAGAAGCTACTAAGCAAACTATTATGTAAACTGATGTATAAATTGAGTCTTAAGAAACATTTTAGGGGAAAATACAGGCTGTTTCGAATTACTGCATTGACTGATATGTGATGGCTTGGCTAAAAAGAAATTTGTGAAAACGATTGTTGCTATGAAAAGTGAGAATTTTCAGTCCTAGGTGAGATGACAAGAAATGGCTGAAATGTTATGAACAGCTTGCAGAGCACTTTTTCAAATGCTTGAAGGAAGTCAATATTTCACTTCCAAAATATTCTGATTGGCTCTCAGATTAATTTACGCCTTTTGTATTTTTATTAGCTTCAAATCCATACCTTTGATTAGTTGTCAGTCACAACTTGCTTTGCTTTCTTGACCTCTAAGTTCTTCCTATGGTGTACCGCAACTAGACATATAAATTTCTGGAAGTTTTGATGATATGAAGAAATAAATCAACAAAACTCTCATGTCCTTTTTCTTGAAAAAATTTTGATGGACAAATTGGAACTATTAGCAACAATCAGTTGTTCATCAAAACTAGGGTGTAGTTATTCCTTCAAGTAATGGAAGTGCATTGTTCATAATTAAGTAATTTCATAGAAAGGGTAAGCAGAATACTTACTGAATGACTAAATATAAAATCATCTACCTTTGAATAACAACAAACGTATCTAATATTAAAGATGGATTAATTCTGCACATAGGTGTAATATTCTTTGCACTTTGATTAGGCATTGAAAAGGTTTAGATGTCTAACCTAAGATAACTTTCTAGAGTACAAACATCAAATAAGGGCATTTTTCCCCATCTCTTCATCCTTTTATAACCAGTACAGTAATATGACATGGATTTAATATGTTCTTACTTGCCACCTCTCGCAAAGTTGGGAAAATTAATGTGATGATACTTATGTGTGTAGCACATACATATCACTATATATCTGTAGTAGAATCATACATAGAGTCTGCCGTGTTCTGGAGTGCTGTAATATGCAAGAGTTGTAATAGAAAATATTGACAGTTTTGAAATAGAGCTGAAGTGCAACTTCAGTATTACCATTACAGATGCTGTCCTAAAAAAAAGTATTTTCTATTCTGAATGAAAGTTATTTTACATAACCTTTTTCATTGTTACTGTTTTCATTTTAGACTATGAAACATATTGGAAAAACAAATGAGGCTTTCATATATTTTCATTCTTCTGGGCTTTTTTTGGTTTTGTTGGTTTTTTTCTTTTTAATATCATTTCACCTGCATTCTATCCCTGAACAAAAACTCACTTATGAAAGTTTATCTTACTCTTCCACAGCCTTTTGAGACACATATAGTCTTTACAGCAGCAAGGAGAAAATACAAATAAGCAAACAAAAAAGTGATAGGTGGTTGAAAGTACGTTATGTTGACTAAAATTTAAATTCTTTTAGTTACAGGCAAGTCATATAACCTATGTACTGTTCATATAAACAGTGGATTGCTTCACCACACAATTTATTTTTGTTGAACTTCAGCTTTCCATATCTTGCAGGATCCGGCCTCTTTCCATTTTTGGTGCACGCATCTTTTATGCATTTGTGGATGGTTATTATAAATAAGCAGCAGAGCTTTAGGAAAATGAATCTTGTCAGATGAACTTGATTGCTTGTTTATGACCGAATTACAAAATTAGTGGCTGAAGGGAATGCATTTGGCATAATATATTTGGATTTTAGTAAATCATTTGATACACTGTCTCAAAAAATTAGTTCAAATTGGCTGAGATATGAACTCAGCTTCACGTACTGAAAACTAACTGAATGCCCATAAAGCAGGAGTAATAGTAAGTGGCACTGAAAGGAGATGCTTGGGATTCAGAAGGCCAGCCAATATTGAACTTCTTCATTAAATGTGCATGGTGCTGTGATGGAAGGTTATACAAAGACAAAGAAAAAACCCATGGTCTAAGGTGAGTGGAAAGGTTTGGGAGAGAATGCTACTCATTTACAAGGATTTGTAGTTGATTTCTCTCCTTATTCTCATGAAAATATTTGGAATATATATAATTGTTGAGGGAACCAGAATATAATCACTGTTATAAACCCTCCTTTTTCCCTCTTTTTCTAAGTATACACCACACTATACACTTTATATCTCATGTCATGCATTATTTATTGAATATTACTGTGACAGGACCCCACAATGACTAAGAATTTACTGCTGATCTTCCTAAATCTTTAAGTTTTTAATCCTCAAAGGTAAACAAAAGAACTTTAACTGTAAAAAAAATTAGAGTTAGTTACAATAAAGACTAGCTCTATGATTTTCCCAGAGATCAAAGTATGGCTATCTGATTTGTAAATCTCTGGGTCACCCTTTCTGGTCATTTTTAAAGACAGATTCGATATTCACCTTTCTCCAGTCATTGAGAACTTCACCTGATCACTACAGCTTTTCAGAGATGACAGATAGGTTCCTGCAAGGATATAAACAAACTGCCTCAGCAGCTTTGGATGCAGCACATCTGGTTCCACGTTGTTATGTGGGTCAAGATCTCTCTCTCAAGTTACTTCAGCCCTTATATTCATTTGTGTTGAAGCCCTAAATGTTTGCCTGAGTTAATGGGAAAAGCAGATAATCTGATATTATGACACAGTATATCACTATTCAGACCAAAATTAATACTTCAGAATTTACAAAATCATACACATGTAACATTATCATTATATCATATCATATCATTGTATCCTATTACTGTATCATATATACATGTAATGGCCTTAAGCCAATCTAACGTTTTGCAGTTTTTGAGAACTGATTTGCAAATGCTTTGGCTCAGCAATATTTCTCTTCCCTTAGCTCACTGTATGCCCCCCCTTGCTGCCCTTTCTCTCTCTCCTTCATACTAGATTGTAAGCTCTTTGCAACAGGGCCTGTTCATTTCCATTTGCTCTATAATGTGCATGTCATGCTTGAGAGATACTGACTGTTCTGGTATACATGAGTGCTAGCTACAAGCACTGTCTCTGTTAGATGTACCTGAATTGAACTGTCAACTGGTAAATAATGTCTGTGGCAAGTACGCTAACTGTGAGTGGCAAAGAAGCCCTGGAGATTGATGAATAATAAACAACAGCTCCCCTTTCTTTGTTAGCAGTATGTCCTTTTTCACCTGTGCTCATGCTGGGCAGATGGTAAGCACTGAGGGTGAATTCCACAGTGCTGCCATGTGGATGGAGGGGACGTCTTCACATGGGAAGACAATGTTGGCTTAGTCTTTATGAGAGTGCAGAGTAAACTTTCAAAAGAATGGAGGCTCAGTCTTCTTTTTCCCTTTGCCAAGTTTTTGCAGTGATGGAGAACAATAAAATGGAAGTGATCAGAGCATGGGGTCATTTCACTACAGATTCTGCTCTGCTAATGCCAGACATCACTGAAATTTAATTAAAAAGAAAAAAGAATGGGCTTATTACTGATATTGGTAAAACTTAAACTATTCTCCCTTTCATTTCTTTTCACATATTCCATTACCTCTTTCATGAAGTTGTTGCTGACATTCTTAATAAGTATGTTTTGAACTTCTTATCTGTACATGTGTTTATGTTTATAAATAATTAATGGGGAAGACACCCTATCCAAACAAATCATTACCAATGAGTGATCGAGGTGAGTTTTAGTCTATTTAAATTTGATTACATTATCAGTAGTAAACTGAACAGTAACTTGTTGAACAACATGAGGAATTACTTTGGACAAAATTCTGACATCCTGTGGTCATAATTGGGTTTTGTATCTACAGAGATGTTATGCATAACCATATAAAATTTATGTAATCACCAAAGTTTTCCATCTATCCAAGTGTAGTGATTACTTGATCTTTTAACTAGTACAACTAACATCTGATTTTCTGAGTCTGTGGGTCACCCTCTTCTATTTTATTTACTTGTTCTTTCATTGTCAATGAAGCATGATGCTGTAATGAAATTAATAAAAAAAAAAAAATAGAATGTTGTGATTGAAAAATGGTCTCCAGCTTTGAAAATAAATGAGCTTTGCTTCAGTTCTTATATTTGTTATCTGTTGGAGACCATTATGCAGTCAGAACATTCAATTCCAATGATGTTATGGAGTAAATTTTTGTCTTTGTTTCCAGCAACTTACAAACATTTGTGTTTACATTGTTTGAAACAGCCATGTGAAGACAGCCTTGCGAAAAGCAAGGGCCAATGAAGTGAAAAGAATTGGAATTTTGGCCACAACACTAGAATAAGTTTTACTGTAATGCAGACAATTCCTTATAGCAATTTAGGCTTTGACACTCAATAATGATCATGCTGAAAACTTACTATAACCCAAAATACTGTCTCATCTCCTCTTGCAGATCTACAAGTCCTTAATTTTATGACATATCCAGGTGTAAGAAACATATTTTATGGGCATGAGAGGTCTACAGGTCTGTAGATTTGAAGGTCATATCACACCCTTAATGTCTGATTAGCCCTTGATACCAGTGGCAGCTTTATAAAAAAGGCCTACAGTCTAGCCCCAAATGCAATGTAACACCACTGTAATTCTTCTGGTTTAAGGCAGCTACTATTAGCTTCTTGGAACATCTTGGTGCAGGAGGACTGCAGTGGTTGATAGAGATATGTTAGCTACAGTGTGGACATCTTGAGGAAGAGCAGGAAAAACAGCCTGGTTTCCTGCATAACGGGTAAATATACTAGCTCCTTAAGATTGTATAAAGTCATTTTCTGGTTATTCAGTTAAATCAAAATTGTGATCATAGTTCCATAGTACATAAAGTCCAATTTTGCAATTATATGAAGAGTGAAGAGCTTCACCAAGGTTCATATGTGAAACAATGTCTAAACTATGAATCTTGATGTGGACATCAAATAAATGTGGTTGGTCAACACAGGCAAGACACACACTCACTGCCTCATGAAGCAAAGTCCTGGTCAACATGTGATCTTTCATTGGAAAGGCAAAGGCACTATTACGCTGAAAATATTGTTTACAGGCATAGAGGAAAAACACATTGTATGTAAGTAAAGTCAAGAATTAATTGTTACTACAACTGAAATCTTTGAAGTCCAACCATTTTTACTCCAGACCTAATTGTCCAGAAAAAGAAAGAATGACAGAGTTAAAATTATTATAAACACTTCTGGGTTTCCACCCCTTTTTCTCATGTTATACTTACTCTCTTCCTCAGGGTCCCAAGGTCAGTGATTTCATTCTGGTGGTGGTGGTGGTGATGGCAGCAGGGGTTACGGTGAGTTTTCAGCATCCAGAGTCCTTAGCTGGGAATAATAACATGCTGATGTTGATAGTTTCTTCTTCCTTACTCTAGGATCCATGTGGGTTCATTTTTACATATTTCCAAACACATTTTTACACCTTACTCTTTATTCATTGATCTATTGTAACTCCATGTTACACCTGAATGCACCGTTTATGTTCCCTTTTATGAATATTACAATTTTGTGTTGTTCTCTTTATTACCCCTAACACTAGTGTTGCCCAACTCCAGGTCTGCTTGTCATTAACTGACCATGGATGAGTTGTGAAAGGCTGTGAGGTCTCCAGTGGCAAAGTGTGCCCTATCTTTTATCAATCTATGCCTGTACTTCTCTGCAGCGCATCCCACGTCCCTGCCTCTCAAGTCCTCTGCTGTGATACCATCTCTGTATTTCTCTACACTGTGTCATTGTGTTAGTCACAAACACCACATTCTTCATAGAATAACTGTTTATTACTGCTGTCTGTATATAACTGTGGCTGCACCATTCCTGCTATCAACAAAGTCAATACAATACTACATGGCTGCCACTGTTAGAGCACCAAGATGGGATTTAATTGAAGGTAGGCACATAATTTCAAGTAGTTGTGCAGAATTACTCAGCAGTTAATGGAAAGGAGTAGGGATCTCCAGGGGGGAGTTCACCCAGTTGTGAGGTAATGCCTTAATGGACCAGGCTTGGAGCTGTCTACCTGTCTGTCTCTATTGACCATAGCATGAACTTATATTCCTAGCTTAGATAGTTAGATACTGGATGCAACTTACCTTCATGTCTGCAATAAGATGAGGTAACTCATGTTCAAATTTAAGATAAGTAAGTTGTTAGGAGAGGATTTTGAGAAACATTAACATCTTGCTTTAATGGCTCCATTTGGTTTTTGGTTTGGCAAATTAATTCTATTCTAAGTAAGACTTCCCTTCTGGAGATATGTTTTGTAATGGTCTTTTGTCATAGGTACTATAACTGACAAATAAATAAGGGAAGTAATCACAGTATTTAATGGAATCAGAAAGCTTCTAATAAGCTGATTTGTTTCCATTACTTTTTCTACCTATTGTTTCATTTTCTTAAATTTTATTTTGTTTATTTGTACAAATGCTAAGGTCTTCTATGAAAAAGTCTTTTTTTTATTTCCATGGTCTTATATTATTGGATCCTGTTTCTGGTTTAGGCCCCTAAATGCTACCACATTAAGAACACCTATTGTTATATCACCATGCTTTCTAGAATTGCTCCATTTTAAAATTCGTAACAAAAATGCTGGCTAAAACGGCTCTACACCCAGTGCTATTGTATCTTAGTGTTTCAAACACTTTTACTGTGACTTTTAGAATACAGAATGAAACTAGAACTCATATTCTGAGATTTCTACCAGATGTATACTAGTGACTACCAATGTTGATTGCATGTCCTACAAAGATTTATTTGCAAAAACATTCACAGGGTCATGTTTAGCAAATGCTGCAGGATCTCTAAAGAGAACAAGGGAATCAGACCTCTGTTCTATATCTCACTTGGATACGTAGTTTGTTATCATCAACTAATGACAAGCAGGGCATCAGGCCCAGCCAACATGGATTCATGAACAGCAGGTCCTGCCTGACCAACCTGATCTCATAAAAATGACCAGGTGACCCGCCTGGTGGATAAGGAAAAGTCTGTGGATGTTGTCTATTTGGACTTCAGTAAGGTCTTCGACACATTCTCCCACAGCTGGATTATCCTGCTAGAGAAACTGGCAGCCCATGGCATTGACAGGTGGACTCTTCGCCGGGTGAAAAACTGTCTGGATGGCCGAGCCCAGAGAGTTGTGGTGAACAGTGCTAAATCCAGTTGGCGTCAGGTCTCAAGTGGTGTTCCTCAGGGCTCAGTTTTGGGGCCAGTCTTGTTTAATATTTTTATTGGTGATCTGGATGAGGAGACTGAGTGCACCCTCAGTAAGTTTGCAAACAACACCAAATTAGGCAGGAGTATTGATCTGCTTGAGGGTAGGAAGGCTCTGCAGAGAGATCTGGACAGGCTGGATCGATGGGCTGAGGCCAATGGGATGAGGTTTAACAAGGCCAAGTGCCGGCTCCTGCACTTTGGTCACAACAACTGCAGGCAGCGCTACAGGCTTGGGGAGGAGTGGCTGGAAAGCTGCCTGGCAGATAAGGATCTGGGGGTCCTGGTTGACTGTCGGCTGAACATGAGCCAGCAGTGTGCCCAGGTGGCCAAGAAGGCCAATAGCATCTTGGCCTCTATCAAGAATAGTGTAGCCAGCAGGAGCGGGGAAGTGGTTATGCCCCTGGACTCAGCACTGGTGAGGCCGCAGATTGAGTGCTGTGTTCAGTTGTGGGCACCGCAGTGTAGGAGAGACCTTGAGGTGCTGGAGCATGTCCAGAGAAGAGCAACGAAGGTGGTGAGGGGTTTGGAGAACAAGTCTTATGAGGAGCAGCTGAGAGAGTTGGGATTGTTTAGCCTGGAGGACAGAAGGTTGAGGGGAGGCCTTCTCACTCTCTACAACTACCTGAAAGGAGGTTGTAGCAAGGTGGGGGTCAATCTCTTCTCCCAAGGAACAAGTGATAGGACAAGAGGAAATAGCCTCAAGTTGTGCCAGGGGAGGTTTAAGTTGGATATTAGGAAAAACTTCTTTACCGAAAGGGTTATCATCCATTGGAACAGGTTGCCCAGGGAGGTGGTGGAGTTGCCATCCTTGGATGTATTTAAAAGATGGGTAGGCGTGGTGCTGAGGGACATGGTTTAGTGGTGGTTTTGGCATAGATTTATGGTTGGACTCGATGATCTTGAAGGAGTCTTCCAACCCAAGTGGTTCTATGATTCTATGATTCTCTGATCATTCTGTTTTATCCCAGATGTTTTCTTTTCCAGAAATATTGTATTTACTTCTTACCTGTGTTTTATCAAGAACTGCCTCTGCAAAAAGGTAAGACTGGGATTTCTAACAGAGTTTACAAAAAAGTGACTAATTCCCTTTGAAGAAGACTAAGAGCTTTGAGTAAAATTCACATACATGAAGACAGACAGCATAAGGTATTTTCATTCTCAGAACACAGTTATATGATATTCTTTTGGCCCATCTTGGCTACATGGCTGAATTTCACTCTTAAAAAATTCTCAAGGTACAGCAAATAATAACTGACAAATGCATCCCATTTACACTAACGAATAGATCATTCACGTCTGTGAGCTTGTGCATATGAACTATTTAAATTGTCTTCACTGGATATAAGAAATATCATTCTTAATTCGTTTGGCATTTCATTATTTTAGTTTTCCTAAATAAATGAATTCTGAAAGGTTACAGTAGAGATTCCTATCAAACATCTTATCTGGCAATGAAGAGAGACTGAAAAAAAGCTGCCTATGTACATTGCAAACTCTAATCTAAATGTGTTATTAGCTTGTGAACAAGTTGTTAGTATTGTCCTTCAAAGCGACCTTGTGCTGAATGCACGTAGAAGGTTGCATTGCAGTCTTTATCTGGCCTCGAAGTTTACTCATTCTCCGGCTACTTATGGAGAAATATATCATTTAGATGTTCATATTCAAATCAATCTAAGGATAAGAAAATGTTTTCAAACAGATTTGGTAGAAGAGCTTGAAAACACACAAAATATTTTTTGGAATAGTTTGTAAAAAAGCGTATGCAGAATGTTCTGGTGATAAATCAGGCGGAGAAAGAGTTGTGGAATCATTAATCTTGGGGCTTCTAAGTGTAACCAGATTCCACTTTTCTCTTTCACTAGGATTCATGAAGTATGTACTTTCCTTTCCTTTGTTACACTCACAACTAAAAATTCAACTTTTAGCACTTCAGTTTCCCTTCTATGAAACAGGAGATGATATTGCATTTCCTCACACAACAAAGCTGGGAGTTTGGTTATATTTACACATATGAGAGCCTTGTATTCGAAAGTGATAGGAATAACAAAGTATTTAGAAGAGGGGGGTTTTAGGTGGTGAAATATATTTCAGAAAGGGAAGACATGCCAACAGGTGAGTTTTTGTGTACTGTGTGAAAACACATGATACCTGTGCCTTCCAATGATGAGGATTCCTTTATACTGATCCTTTGTAAAGCCATCATAACTAAACTGGATAAACTGCTAGATTAGCCCATGATTTGTCAATGTCACAAGCATCCTTTTCACTATGAACTTGGGTAAGTGATTGGTAGAAACACAATAGATCACAGTACACCTAGAAACACATTTGAATTAACAGGAGGAAGTGCATTCTTGGAAGAAAGCTCATTCAGTCTCTCTCTTTTTCATTTCTTTTTTCTTTCTTTCTGTTGTGAAGCCTTTTTTCCCTGATATCCTGACAGTCAGGACCGAAGCTTTCGGAAATCAAATGTGAACTCATTTTGAAATACCAGCAGCGTTTGAATTTTAAATTAACCTATTTACAATGAAACTATGCCTGCTGATTGCCATCATCTTCAGGAAAATTAACAGTAACGATCATTGGTGTCATAATGCAATTTCCCCGCAAAAATCACATCGGCTTCATTACTGTTTACATAAATTGTCATAAATACCAATTATAGATGAACATAAAATGTAATGCTCTTTTTTTTAATCATAATCACACAATTGTTCTTCTAATTCATATGCTGGGGGAATAGGGTTTTGATTCAACCTTTGTTGTGAAGGAAATGTTTTGCTGGTAGTTAGTTTTGCAGTAAGTGCTTGTTGGCGTATTTTCAAATCCTCTCTCTCTCCCTCTCTCTCCTTTTTCCTCCCTCCATTTGGATCGTTTAGTCCTTGTCCCCTGTTTGCTTTGCCCTCTAATACACCAAAAGGAACATGTAGGCGCTCTAATAGCAGATGGGGGAGATGTGCTGCTCGTGTCCTCTAGCCATCGGACACCAGGCTACAGAGGAATAAGTATTTCCGGTGGGGATTTATAACATCATTTTGTGCAATTACGTAGAAGACCCTATAAAGGAATAATGTAATAATAAACCTGTTAAAAGCACAAATTTGTTGTACCAATTTCTGTTTCTTTCGTAAGTCAGCAGAACAAAGAGCCGATAAAGGGAATGACATGTTAAATTACTAAATTTAAAAAACAAAGGCCAGAAAAAAGGGTCTGGCTTTATTTTAAGCACATTGTTTGCTACTTATATTTTTGAGTAACTACATTGTAGTTGTTACTGTCGGTCACATGCTATATAAGCAATGCAAGGTAAGTGCTATGTAATCGCAGGATAATTATTTTGTTATTTCTATCTTCCAGCTAGAATAGCAAGTGTTGAGCCCAGTTCTGTCTGGAGATCAGGGCCTGCTACTGACCACCAAACATCCTTGCCTTCAACTGTGTGTATCAACATATTCATGTATATGTAAGCAGGAAGGTACATACATGTATGCGTGTGTATGTAGAGTAAATAAAAAAATAATAATTAAATTAGGAATTGAAGTTACTCACTTGAGGAATTTAATTTCTGGAAAGAACAACTATTTCTCTTGTATTTAATGGCATGCTTACACCTCTACTGATTCTGTGGCTGAAGTCTCTCAATGTGTAGGTTATGTGGAATTAAGCTCAATTTCCAGAGAGGAGTAAGATAGAAAATCATTGAGTATCATGTAAGATAGTCTGGCCCTTGCATAACTTTTCCTATACAGAAAGGGAATCAGGTGCTGAAAAGACACTGGGGTTTCTGATGTTAGTCCAGGCTTCTGAGCAGACAAATCTGTTCAGAAAGATTAGAAAATCTGCCCTCGTTGTTTTGCTAGTCTGGGTAGCAGTCCAGAATTTTCATGGAATCACAGTATCATAGAATGGTTTATTTTGAAAGGGACCTCGGAGATCATCTCATTCAACCCCCCTGCCCTGGGCAGAGATACATCCCACTAGACCTGGTTACTCAAAGTCCCATCCAGCCTAGTCTTGAACACTTCCAAGGACAGGGCATCCACAGATTCTCTGGACAATGTGTTCCAGTGCCACATCAACCTCATAGTGAAAATTTCTTCATGAGATCTGATCTAAATCTACCCTATTCCAGTTTGAAGCCATTACCCCTCATCCTATCACTACATGCCCTTGTAAAAAGTCCATCCCCAGATTTCTTGTAGGCCCCCTTCAGATACTGGAAGGCCACAATAAAGGTCTCCCCACAGACTTTTCTCCAGGCTGAACCACCCCAACTCTTGCAGCCTGTCTTCATAGTAGAAGTACTCCAGCACTCCGATCATCTTCACGGCCCTCGTCTGGACTGACTCCAACAGGTCCATGTCCTTCTTGTGCTGAGGACTCCAGAGCTGGATGCAGTACAGATGGGGTCCCACAAGAGCAGAATAGAGGGACAGAATCACCTCTCCTGACGTGCTGGCCGTGCTTCTTTTGATGCAGCCCAGGATGCGGTTGGCCTTCTGGGCTGCAAGTGTGCATTGCCAGGTCATGTTGACCTTCTCATCTACCAACACCCCAAGTCCCTTTCCTTAGGGCTGCTCTCAATCCATTCTTCACTCAGCCTGTACGTGTGCTTGGGATTGCCCTGACCCCCATGCAGGACATTGCACTTGGTCTTGTTGAATTTCATGAGGTTGGCATGGGTCTGCCTCTCAAGCATGTTGTTCTGGTTCTGGTGGGGACAGAGTTAATTTCCGGCGCAGGACAGGGTTAATTTCTGGCATGGCATAGGTATTCCACACCATATAGTGGGGGGAGGGGAGGGAGGAGGAAGGGAGCGAGCTGGGGTTTCCCAGGTCTGGTAGGTGAGACAGTAACCCTGTTTGTACATCCCTCCATCAGTGTTATTGTTGATGTTTACCTCTTTCCTCTGCTGTTCTGTTAAACTGCCTTTATCTCAACCCATGAGTTTTGCCTTTTGCTTACAACTTTCCCTCGCTGTTGTGATGGGTTTGGTGAGTAACCGCGTGGTTCTTTGTGTGGGCTGAGGCCAAACCATGACTGTCCTTTTTGGCACCCAACGTGGGGCTTGAAGGGTTGAGATAACAACAGATCCAAGCAGACCTTGTTAAAACAAATTTGTTATATGCATTTGCTATTGTTAAATAGTTGCTGGTCACGATATTACTTTGTTTGTTCTTATGGCTACATTTTGTGAATTCTTATATGCTGTATGTGCTCCCTGTGATGCTGTTTTTCAGCTCTGAAAGAGGAATCAGGATTATTATTTTGCTGGCCTGTATAATATTAACTTATGATATGATAATGTCACTTTTCAGGTGGTTGTGTTGGAAGTGTATGTAGTATCACTGTCCTGTCCATACCTTGGGCATCGTCTTGCAGAATTTACTAAAAACTACACTCAGTATATGGGGGAAATAGGGGGGGATACTTTCCGCATCTCTTTCACCTCCCTTTTCCCCTTTGGGCAAGCTGTGACAGCTTTTGAGAATTTTGAATACCCTTGGGGTGCTCAAACCAGCGTGATCCTATTGTTCTGTCTACTGAATGTGTTTCAAACCTGGTTTAGGGTTAAACAACTGTTTAAGACCACCACCCAGAGACCTGCCCAGAGGCTGGATAGCCATGGGTGGCACGGCATGTGGGAGAATATAGGCAGGTATCTAGAGAACTTCTCACCTCCAATGCTTTGGGATTTCACCCCTGAACAACTACATGACCCTGATAAAGTAATTGATAGAATATTTGAAAGGAAAATACTGTGGCTATTCCAGTGAGGCACAACTTGCTGCCCTGTGCTAGGCCCTGGCCAGTATCTACCAAACACTCCTTGGTATTATTCAGCACCCCCATGGAAAAAAGGGGGAAATAAGACCAGCAGGCACTGAGGCCACTCAAACTCCGGTGACAGGCACTGCAACTGAACCAGACAGCCAACCCATGCTGGTATCAGTTGCTCCCATACAGAAGAAATACACCAAGAAATCAGTTTGCCTAGTAAGGGATAACGATGAGCCAAGGCCATCACAGGAACAAGAGGACAAGACAGAAACAGAGGTAATCACCTGATCCCTGTCCCTAAGTAAGCTGCAAGATATGCAAAAAGATTTCAGTTGACTGCCAGGTGAGCACATTGTTACCTGGCTGCATTGATGCTGGGATAACGAGACCAGTATCTTGTAATTAGAAGGTAGGGAAGTGAAGCAGCTGGGATCCCTGTCTAGGGAAGGGGGTATTGATAAGGCTCTTGAGAAAAAGACACAAGCCCTCAGCCTCTGCAGGCAACTCCTGTCAGACGTGAAGGAAATGTACCCCTTCAGTGAAGATGTCGTATGTCATCCAAGCAAGTGGACCACTGTGGAAAGAATGGTCCACTCTTTCCAGTGGTAATCCCTTACCTAAGGGAATTAGCTGTGTGGGAGATATTTATTATGACCCAGACATACCAGGTCATACAAGGGACAACCAGGTTTACTGGGCTGTGTGGATTTGATGGCCTGGCACATCAGACCCACAGCCATAAAAGGCTCTAGAGGACACTGGTGTGCAATGCACCCTAATACCACCAAGTTACAGAGGGGTAGAACTGATCTGTATTTCTGGAGTGACAGGAAAATCCCCACCGTTGACTGTATTGGAAGCTGAAGTGAGCCTAACTGGGAATGACTGGCAAAAGCATCCCATTGTGACTGGCCCAGAGGCTCCCTGCATCCTTGGTATAGACTATCTCAGGAGAGGATATTTCAAAGACCCAAAAGGGTAGCGGTGGGCTTTTGGCATAGCTGCCCTGGAGGCGGAGGAAATTAAGCAGCTGTCTGCCTTGCCTGGTCTCTCGAAAGACCCTTCTGTTGTGGGGCTGTTGAGGGTCGAAGAGCAACAGGTGCCAGTTGCTACCACAGCAGTGCATCGGCAGCAATATTGCACTAACCGAGATGCTCTGATCCCCATCCATAACCTGATTCGTCAACTAGAGACTCAAGGAGTGACCAGCAAGACCTGCTCACCCTTTAATAGTCCCATATGGCCAGTGGGAAAATCGAATGGAGAGTGGAGGCTAACAGTGGACTATTGTGGCCTGAATGAAGTCACGCCGCCACTGAACGCTGCTGTGCCAGACATGTTAGAACTTCAATACGAGCTGGAGTCAAAGGCAGCCAAGTGGTGTGCAACAACTGACATTGCTAATGCATTCTTCTCAATCCCTTTGGCAGCAGAGTGCAGGCCACAGTTTGCTTTC
>VZSF01003127.1:212831-283910 GCA_013398295.1 Chionis minor | reverse complement strand
TTTCCTTTTTTTTTGGTGTTTTATTTACGAAAAAAAAAAAAAAAAAAAAAAAAAAAGGAGAAGATGGAAACATTTCATGATCAGGCAGGAAAGAGTCTGCTCTCCTCTCTTACTTAATTCCTTCTTACAGATCAGAAAGTCCTCCAAACTTTGCTTGGTAGATCCACAGAGTAGTAAGTACATTGGTCTGTACCACAGATTTTTTATTTCCTTTTATTTCTCATTCTTTTTGTTCTTTTCTTTTTTTCCCCCATCATTTGATTTTCTGATGGACAGCATAAAAACACTTAAATCTTCTATTTGCATTCTGTCCATGTATGCCTCTTGGAACAAATGATTCACATCATCCAAGGCTTTTGCTGATGCTGTATATCTGGAAAGCAACATTAGTATTGTAAGGAAGAGTAATAGCTTGCTTAGGAGTTTGACAATCTGAAACAAGGAGGGAGCTGATTAGGCAGTGATTTGAAAATGTTTGGAATGATAGTACTAGCAGGAACCCAATCTTTCTTTTTTTTTCCCCCTCATTTTGACTGCAATATGGAGTAGGGTGGATGGAGGTGTTAATGTATTAGAGTCATAAGCATTAGAGTTGAGTAATGGTCTTTGGCCAGGACAGGGGAAATGCCAACAGCTAGTCATATTCTCAAGTACACCATGAATTCAAAGTAACTCAGTGGAGTCCTGTAGTATTACCTTGCTTATGCACAAATAGAAATAATAGCTTGTTTATGTCCTCCTCACTGCTTAAACTGAACTTCTGTCATATACAAGTTTTACCATTCAGAGTGTGTATGACTAATTTACGTTATTTGACCCTATACCTTAAACAAGCTTGCACTAGAATGGTCAGGTAAAAAAAAAATTTAAAAGAAAAGGAGCATGCATATTTTGAGAAAAGAATGCAGGAACTTCTTTTGTTGAAGCGAGCAAAATAAAAGCTGATGTGGAATATGGGGGCAGAGAGGAAAAGCATCTACTTGAGCTAAAAGTAATTTTAACACAGAATAAATCAGTATAAATGACCATGGATAAATTATATTTAGTCCATTAATAGACTTATCCACTGGGATCTAGAAACCTTTCTGGAGAACCACTCGTACAACAGCAGTGTGGTAAAAGTAATAACAGGTTTTAAAATGATTACTCTAAGTTTACAACAATGGTTATATGCCACCGTGCCAATAGCAGCAGAGGTGGGTTTGGATGGACAGGGACACCCATTCCACTTTGTATCTTTTGGTTAGCATATAGCCTGAGGTAGATATATCCCACCTTTGCCATTGATGTTATGCTATGTCCTAATCAAAAAATAAAATTCTTTAGAAATTTAACAAGGAGAAAAATCTAGAAATTTCTTGCACCAAGCTTCCAGTTTCTGTTTTATTAAGGTGATACACAAGCTTGCTCTGACTATGAAATTAGCAAGTAGCAGCTCCTCTTGACTCCTAAGCTTTTTTATACCATATTCTCGAGTCAACTCTCTCCATGCCTCACATCAACCATCTCACAACCCAGCTAAGAGCTCTGACTCATTCTGCCCCCAGAGCACTTAAAATGAGGCATTATTCAATGCTGAGATTTGCCACATGACTAGATCATAAGTAACTTTGCAAACCCATTGACTGGGGCTGTGAGTCAGAAGACACAGGATTTAAGAGCATCCATATATTTAACTGATCTCTTTTACCACTTTTATACAGCTGACAGCACCTTTATTAAAAAGCCTCACAATTCTTTTCTTTACTTAGGACATTTTATTTATTCTTCAGGGTATCTCAGGTAGTCTGTAAACTCCATTGCCAAAGACTATCTCTTAAAAACATGCAAAAATGATCCTGACATATTAGCACTTACGATTTAACATCTTTTTCTTTTTCTTTTTCTTTTTCTTTTTCTTTTTCTTTTTCTTTTTCTTTTTCTTTTTCTTTTTCTTTTTCTCTTTCTTTTTCTTTTTCTTTTTCTTTTTCTTTTTTATTTTTATTTTTATTTTTCTCTTTCTCTTTCCTTTTCTTTCTTTTTCTCTTTCTTTCTCTTTTTCTTTTGCTTTTTCTTTTCCTTTTCCTTTTCCTTTTTCTTTTCCTTTTTACGTTTTACTTTTTCCTCTTCCTTCTCCTTTTTGCTCTTTTGTTTTTTCTTTTTTCTTTTTTTTTTTCCTTTTCCTTTTCCTTTTCCTTTTTCCTTTTTCTCCTTTTTGCACTTTTGCTTTTCCTTTTTTTTTCTTATGTAAAACACATATACTTTTTACTCAATTGAATTCATGTACACCATCTTTTAACTGAATAACTGTCTTCATTTTAGAAGAGAAGAAAAAAACAAAACAAACAAATAACAGGAACATAAATGATGTATATATAGTGATGATATAGAGGTAAGGAGAAAGAGTTCTGCCACTGGCCCTTTGACCACTGATGTGATAGAGAGGTAGGCATCAAACTGTTTCTTTCCACTTGAAGACAATGCTTGTGGCTTATTTGTACACAACAAAGTATAAATGGTCTCACATGGGGTCTCCCAGACATAGGTACATGTCAGAGGAGTTGAAAGCAATACCATGTATCATTGAATTTTTCTTAAGAGTGCCAATCATCTGTATAATTAGAACATTGGAACTGTGGGGAGTTATTTCCAGGTCCTTGATCTGCTGGTAAATATCTGACTTTGTGTTTCTGTAAGTTTGTGTTTTGTTTTTTGTATACGATTTAAATATTCTCAGTTAGACCAACAGTATTCTTTTACCATCCTTACTAGTGTTAATCTGGGCAACCAACTCACTAGATGAGGAAGATCCCAAAAAACTTTTCCAACAGATAGATCTGGTTGCTTTACCCAGATTATGTGACTGCTTTTTAGGAGTAAATATTTGCAGAATCTGTATTTTACTTTACAAGGGATTTAGATCAGGATCTGTCTTGACGTTTGTGTCTGTACAATGCCAACTTATTGTCAGCACTGAAAAAGGAGACTTTCATTAAAATTACAAGTAATAAACCATTCTGATAGCTTTGTGTGGATATCTGTTCTTAAGGAACTAGTCCAACAGTTTTAGTTCATTTTATGTAATCCAAAACTAGCCAATAATAAACCAGCCTTCCAGTTATCTCAATTTCTTATGCTTCTTCTACCTCACACTTGCAATATAAGAGGTAAATTTTACCCTACAATTAATTTGAAAGATTACATATATTTTTTCTAAGCAACATTGTTCCAAGAAATGCATCAATTCAGGATATTTCCTAATTTATTTGGGTCCTTGCAAAGTTTCATCTGATAGACATAAAACCATAAGATGATAGCATTGAAATGCAAGTCACAAGCTTCAATTAGGTACAATCAGAAATCATGCGGTGACTTCATTAAGTATCATTAAGAATGATCAAAATATTGCTCTTAGGAAAAATACATCAAAAGCATGCATTTACACATTGATTAGACAGGATCTGTAATTTCTAAAATCTGGTACAAGAAAAAAGAATGTAGTAAATCAAGTGCTCATACCCTACTTAGCAACAAGGGACTGCTTAGCAACCAACGAAGTGAGAAATAGGGGATGTGGCAGAGCACAAACTCTCAGCCCCCTTCAAAATGGAAGTATAGAGTAGTCATAGACAGAAACAGAAAGAAATCACTAGCAAAAGGAAGAAAAAAAAAAGTGTTTCTTCTGTCAATAAATTTCATTCATATCACAGAGAGCTAATACATTTCACTCATGACCAAAGAGAGAAACAGATGGCAACCGTAAGCCACTGAATAACTGTTACGGTCACAATTTCTGAGTCAACTGATCCACATTCATCCTCTTCAGTTATACATTCACAAAGTCTTTGTCCACTGTGCTCAGGTGTGGGCTCAGCATTCCCCCTTCATGTGGTTTCAGACATTTCAGGCTACAGCATCTGTACAGAAGGAGTTCGTTTCTTAGCTGGTCCTTCTCATATGCTTATGTTTCCCCACCAGATATAAACCACCAAACTCATGCTACCTGTCCGGCTACACTAGAAAGCAACATGTAGGTAGTTTTGCAACGGGAAAGTCTGAGCTTAATTACAGTCTGGAGACTTGCAATAGCGTGAGTTTATAGATATATCCTTCAAGAAAAGTGCTCTTTTTTCCTCGGTTTCCTAGCTATCATCTTTCTCCAAATAAAATCCTTCAAATCTTTCTTACAGAAAGTAAAATCTTACAGTCCTTTGACATTTTTGACATTTTAGTACTTTTGAACAGACGTGAATTATTCTTTCTCTTAGTGAGACGAATTGCAAAAAAACATGTTACTTGCCTTTTTTGATTTCTCAGAACCCTGATAAATCAAGATTATATTTGAACTACTGATAAGAAAATTCTTAAAGATTACAGAAGTGTACACAGTCATCAGTGGATATTCTACTTCCATGTGGTCTGACCCAGACAAAATAATGGAAAAGCTTTAGTGAGTTACATAAAACTATAAAAAAGCTGTGCAGGGAAATCCCTTTAAGCATACAGTCCTGCAAATGGTTTGAGTTGAACCTAATGGGGCTCACCTGCATTTTCAAAGTAAGTATAGATTAGAACATGCTAGTAGCAAAATAATTACTATATTGGCTAAAACCCATCAATCCTTCAAAACTGGTGGGATTTGTTTGAACATTTTTCCATGTGGTCTCTTGCCTACATTGTGAACACTAATGTTAGAGACTAGCTTACTCCCTGAATATATGAATTTTCAGATCCTTTCCAAATTTTTGTTGCTGTTACTTACTTAGTATAATGTTATATTTATGATGTGTATATACACATATACTTGTATTCTGTAGCTATTTAAAATATTGTCTTAGGAACTTCCAGTAACTATGAATTCTACCATGTAAACAAGCATAATCCAAAAATATTTGTGGTTTCCACCACTCTTTATAATTTTATCTTTTTTCTAATTCAGTTATGGCCTCTTTATAACAGAAGAACAAGCTCTCAGTCTTTGTTCTCTGGATTCAACACTTGGCCTTGACAAAACCTGTTTTATTCAAAGATCTCAAAGTAGACAACAAATACTAAAAGCGATATTTTCTAAGATCACCTCAGATTTTTACTTAACTCCTGTAGGGGAATTACAAGCCTGAGTAGGCATGAATAGATATGTGTTGCCTAAGGTTTACAAATTACATTTCTCAAGACCTTTGTGCAGTATGCAAATGCTGTTACATTTGCTTACAGCTGAATAAACTCAGGCACCAAGAGGTTAAGTGACTGGCTCAACGTTGCAGAGCAAAGCAATGCCAACACCATGAGCAGACTCCCAGGGTCCTAGTTTCCATAGCATACCAATCTGCTGTATTGATTATTCCTTTACAACCACTCCAACGTGTTAATGGGCTATGAACCTAATGGAATACTAAAAGGAGTTTATGAATTTTATCTATGGAGTTTGGCTGGCCATGCAATTCTACAAAAGGAGGTTTAAAAGGAGAGAGAGAGAGAGAGAGAGAGAGAGAGAGAGAGAAAAGAAAGAAGGGAATAAAAGGAAAAATGAAAAATGTCAGAACTGATTGATTAAGGGAAGAAGTAGGTACCTGAGAAATGCCTGGTCTGATGCCAGTACTGGTTCAGGTCAGACAGGGTTATTTTTAAATTATTTGGTATTTTCAGAAATTGATTACTTGGGTAACACATTAAGAAGTAGCTCTACACATTCATTTAATGGGCCAGTGCTTCTTGTACAGGTCTGTAACAGTCACATTCAATCTCACCTACTCCTTGTTAAGTAATGTTTTCTTCTTCAATGTGTTTATTTACTGCCAATGCTGTAAGCATAAAATATATAACAAAAATAAATAATACGTTAAATATTCTTTCAGCCATCTGGACCTTCAGGACAAGTGACTTCACTTCAGGGCTTGTGAGCTCAGTTAGGGTTCAGACATCAATTCTCATTTTTTCATACAGCTGTAAATTGAGTAATACTTTCTTTTCATACTGCTAGCATTTTAATATACAGCCACCTCATTCTAAAGCCGGCCTGAAACAAACCATAGTAGGCTTTTGCAATAAACAAAGACAAATGAGTAATGAGTCATTTTAATGTGATGACACTGCATGTACTAGAGTAAGAGCAGAGTATTTTAAAGGAGGCAAAACCAGTAAAAACTTTTGGAGAGTAACTAAGTGTCTGCTGATGTCTTGATTAATGTGGAGGTAGGGACTGGCTATTGGATGATTTCACTTTTCTCACTCACTTTCCTATAGCAGATGATACTCAAAACTATATTTCTAAGTAATAATATCTCTATATTTTTAAAAAAAATGTTTCTAGTAAAGGCACCCATAACCATAATTAGGATTTTGACAGGCTGAGAGAGTTGAGGTTGTTCTGCTTGGAGAAGAGAAGGCTTTAGGGGGGCCTTCTATCAGCCCTCCAGTATCTGAAGGGGGCCTACAAGAAATCTGGAGAGGGACTTTTAACAGGGGAATATAGTGATAGGATGAGGGGCAATGGTTTTAAACTGGAAGATAGTAGGTTTAGATTAAATATCAGAAAGAAATTTCTCACCATGAGGGTAGTGAGACATTGAAACAGGTTGCCCAGGGAAGTTGTGGGAGCTCCATCCCTGGAATTATTCAAGTCCAGATTGGATGAGGCTTTGAGCAATCTGGTCTACTTGGAGGTGTCCTTGCCCATGGTAGAGGGGTTGGAACTGGATGACCTTTAAGGTCTGTTCCAACCTAAACCATTCTATGATTCTGTGATTCTATGTTTTTTCTTAACCAAATCATCAATGATTACGTGCTTGTGGCATTATCTGCTGTGATGTTGAGAACAGCCAGATGAGTAGAAATAGGTAAAACATTTCATTTACAGGAGTACTCAATTTTGATGTCACGTCAGAGCTTCAGGAAAACGCACAAAGGAAGGCTGCAATAGTGATTATGATGATGAAGAATAGCTATTACTGTTATTATCATTATTATTATTATTTTAAAAATACATCCTGGCTGTAAGAAACTGCATTCTCAGCATGAATAATACACATCTCTTACGTACACTTAGGTTTGCCTTCCATCTTACTTCTGTTAATAAAACAGCATAGCAGAAAAGCTCAAGAATTCCAGATAGTGAGGGCAAAAGAGATTTTCAGTCTCACATGATAGATGGCTGATGTTTAATGTGGGTGTTTGACTTATGTTCCCAGATTTAGAAAGATTCCCCTTAGTTTTTGATTTCTCTAAAAGGGTGATCTCGCAAACTTGCTACACCTTTGTCTGCCATTGCCTTCACTCAAAGCCAAGGCTGATGTAAACCATCAAATGGGCAGTCTTCTGCTTTTGTAATGGCTTCTTAAATTATTTTTCTATAGAAGGTGCTCACTGATTCTCTATAGAAAACGTGTATAAAAAATTGTACAGAACAGTTTTACTTGGGCAGAGCTGTACTACAGAAAGACATAAGCCCCTCTCCAGGATATGCCATTCCATACATCACTCCTCATTTCTCATGATGTATGCTGACCCTGTCTCAGAAGTAATCTGATCGTATGACAAAGCTGAGATCTACTCTGAAGATAGTTTTTCTCTGCATGTTTAGGTTCAAAATCCAGGCTTGAAATTACATTTTACATCTCTGAAAAGATTCTCTAAAGCTCCTCTAATTCCATACTACTGTAAAACACTATGAAAAATCAAGTGATTAATGCTTTTACTATTTTATTATCTTGAATATTATACTGATGATGATGGAAAATAAATCTATCTTCAGCTTCAATGATACCTTATGAGTTACCTTTCTATTTAATTTCCTCAGTGGAAGGTATATAATTTCGTTCTTCACTGGGGCTGTTAGTAATTTTTTATAAATGTCAAATATTGACTTTTTGATAAATAAGTAATGCACCAATTATTACAGAAATTTGAGTGAAAAAACAAGGTTGCAGAATTAGACAGAAGTGAGGGAACAATCTTTACTCTTTTGTGTTAAGGAGACGTGCAGAAGACGTTAGATCTTCCAAGTAACTTGCCCTCCAATGGTTCCTCACTCAAAGATTTAAAGTGCAGTCAGTCCAATTACGTGGCCTCAAAAAAGTCCTGTCTTGTTATTTTTCATCATTACCTCCCCAGGTTGTGAGTGGACAGTTTGCACACCTGCTGCCCTCCTTGGATGTGTTAGTTGTTTTTCTTGATCTTATGATCAAGTTATATGACTACTAGTTGTCATCCAGTCTTTGGATACTCACTAAAACCCCCCTGTGAAGCATATTTCTATACCAGGTTATGTTTCAGTAGTTTATTACAGGTTTCTTGTTCATTGGCTATGCCTCTGCAGTTCCCTGAGTATTTTAAAAGAAAAACATAGTTAAACTTTTCTTTTTTCTTCTATTGTACCTATCTGGCCGTTGCAGGACCTCATTGCTTGCTAAAGGGACTGTACAGATGGAGAATCAGAAAAGAGCTCTGAGGTCATATTGCTCACGCCCAGTGTTCAGGCTCAGCATAGACCTCATTATTCATTGCTTGGTAGGCCCAGAGCTTTATCGGTTCCAGCAATAAATATTTCCATAATTTAATAGATTGCACAGTAAGGTGCATGCTGTAATATTTTAACACATTTTTGTTTCCTTGATTTCATCCCATCATTCCCAATTATACCCCCTATGAATCCCTTGCTAAATCTCTTTAATTGCACAATTATATATTTTCTTTCAACTCAGTCAAATGATATGTACCTAATTCAGCTCATCAGGTTTTACATTTTCTTCAACATGGAAGAAACTACTCACCCTTCCTTCTGTAAGAAGTAAAAAATCCTCCAGCGTACCTCCAAAAGATGTTTCTGGATTAGATTTCACAATACAGGATTGACATTCTCAGGGTAGGGGAACGTGGCATTTACTACAAAGCATTAAAAACCTTATTCCCTCACATTTAATACCTACAATTACATATTATTTAAATTTCTGAAAAAGTTTAAGAACAAAATTGCTTTATGTGCCACTTCAGAAATAACTGGACTTGTTATTCATTACAATGACAATAATTTGCATATCTGCTCAGCAATAATTTTGAACCTGTCGTTGTAGGTGGAGATCCTAAGGCCCAGAAATACAATGGAACTCACCACAAGTCAAACAAATCATTAGTGCTGGGGACAGAAACAAACTTCTATTTCAGTGCAAATATAGCATTTCACTGTCATAAGCTTCATTCACAAAGCCACATCCTGTTGTTGAAAAACTTACTCATTTATTGTTTCCACATACTAATACGGAGAAGCTCTTGTAACAAGCATTTTTGGTATGCCTTTGTCATTTTCAAATTTTCGAACATGCATACATTTATATTTAACTCATGAAACTCTGTGGTCATTGAACATTTTTGTCAATGTCTAGTGGTCATCCATGTGTCCTGAGACTGTGAAATCAATAATGCAATTGAAAGACTGAGAACCCAATAACTACTTCAATATGAACGTCTTCATTAAAACATTCCTCAAAGAAAATTTTGTACCACTATCTGAAAAATTGTCATGTTAAAGTCTATGTATCAGTACCTAGGTCTTTAATAATAAGAAAATACAGATAAGAGGCACGATTTTTTTCTTTGTAAAGCTAAATGAACTTCATTGTTCTTTTCATTCTGAAATATACTAATTTATAGTCAATACTCTTATTGTCATTATTAAAAACACATAGAAAATACAAACTTTTCTAAAAACCAGTGGCAATTAATTATTTAAAGGTTCCATGTCATAGCTTCAGAAAAAGAAAATAAACAAATTCCTTATTATTACTTGACAATATTTTGCCAGTTTGTATGGGCTCCAATGAACTAAACATTATGCAAGCTACAAAACACCGAATTAAATCTTGACTCTGGTAAAATAAGTACAATAATTCTATCAAGTTCACTGAAAATTTCCTCCCTGGCTAGAAACAGTCCCTCTTCTGAAGAGTATGCAAAATTTAGTCTCCAGTTTTGCACACACAACATGCATAACTTTTCTCAGGTGATTAGTAAAGCTCCTTTTTTATTCATCCCCAGCACCAGAACAAATTACAAAGATAAAAGCATTGCAGGGACTTAAGTGAAGTTGGATTAGTTGTCTGTGATGCCTTTATCATCTGTGATAACTTTACTCAAGGTTACACAGGGTTTTAAGAACTAAATTGGGGGTTAATTTAATAGATGATGTAACCAGTGGGTGCAATAAACAAATCTGAGGAAAAGGGGAAAGAAGTCGTGCAGTAGTGCGAACAGATATTTAAGAGGGACAGATTGGTGCTTTATTTGTGAATGTTTTATGTTGGAAATAAGCTTCATGTAGATCAGACCAGAATGAGCTCATGGCATGGTACTCTTCCTTCAGGACATATGTTGCCAGCTTCTTTTTCTGAGTTGCTATTGTGCTGTGAATGCTGCAGGAAACTCTTCCTGCTCTGTGCTCCTCTCATCATGATTGCCTTTTCATTTTAACTCAAAGCATCTATAGAACAGTGTTTCATTTCTAAAGTTTAAAAAGCTTGTGCCTTCTTGAATGTGAAGTCTGAGCAAGGACAGTGGGTTTTCTGAATGAAGCATTCCCCAGCACGAGTCTGTGTAGTGTTACAGGGCAGTCACTAGACATACTGAAGTGCCAGGATGAATCCATGTTTTTCACTATCTGACAGCATTGGCATCATGGCAGATCACACAGTTTTACTTCACTCTACCTGGAAAGATTTTGTTTCTGCAGTCAACTTAAGAACTAAATCAACAGAAGTTGGAAACCGGAGTTTCAATAATTATTTTCCAGTATCTACTATCTATCTATTCCATTTATTCTAGCAAGATTCTCAGATTTAACCTATGACTGGGCTGAGTATATTTTGGATATCCAAGGTCCTGGTTAATCTCTATTTCAGAAAGGGACTTGAACATTTTATTTAAGTGAATTGTATACATTTTCCCTGCTGATACAAATTTCTGACTTATACAAATTAGCATGAAAAACGAGTAACTTAGAAATAAAACCCAAAACAACAACAACATCCTGAAACATGTTTGTCTTCAAATCTCAGGGGTTGATGACTGCTAAAGTTCTATGAGGATTTTCAACAAACCTCCAAAGCGGCTCTCAAGTAGCTGGAGCTTGTGTTGGCCATCTGGATGGAGGTCTTTACACACTGAGCACATTTCACCATTAGTGCTATTGTCAGGAGAAAAATACCTAGATCATTTGTTACCCTAGAAAGACAAAAATGCATCCACCTGGTGCAAACCTATTATAGTTAAATACAGACTAACGGCATCAACTTCTTTTTCCCCTCCGCCTCCCCATTTTCGATCATGAAAGCAAACAAATAACAAAAAACCATGTATGTGGCATCTAATTTATCCTTGTACTTGTAATTTATTAGTATTGTCCATTTACTTTTAATGCCTCTGCAGCAATGATGGTGATTTTCACTTCTCTCATCTGACTATTAAAATAAATCTTCAACAAAACCTGAGGAATGGGGAATAGTTTAAGAGGTACTATTGTTGAAAGCTAGTCTTTTCTACTTAGTCTGGTGTTGTATCATTCATCCATGCTTTGAAATCTGAAATTAGGGAAGGTAGGGTTGGAAAGAGAGTAACAGACCAGTGATAAGACCACTCTAAATCTTCATTCTTAAGAGGCAAGGGGGAAAAAAAACACCTAAAACCATATTTTTTCATATACTTCCTATTCAGGTTATAACAATAGCACAGAAAACTGGCACTTACATCTGGATTGATCACTGGGTAGATGACATATAGACTTTATGAGTGGGGGAAAGAAACTGATAAATGTTTTTTTTTTTTTGCCTTCACAACCTTTTTCTAAAGCTGCAGAAAATGTGTCATGCATAAAAAGTATGCAATTTTCATGTAATTAGAGGAACAGGAGATGAAAATGAGTTCCATCAGAGCAATCAAGGATGGTAATGTGGCATGGATTTGTCAGTTCCTATTTGTCATGAAAGCAAAGCCCAACAAGTGTTCTATATTTTATTTCATTATTATTACTATACCTTAAGAAAACACTTTTAAAACATCAACAAAATATAGTTTTATAACTGGGGTATAAAACCAACTACTAACAATGTGCTGAATAAACTAAAATAATGTCAATTTTTTATAAAACTTGTTAGTTTTGTTTTTATATTAGAGACTAGGTTAGCTGTATTCCTTCAAAAAGGTTAAATAGTGGTGTGATTCATTCTTAAATTGTTGTAGTTTTGCTCCAGTACGATCTCTGGGTTAGCTGTTTCATTTCTGCAAATTCATATAAAAATCTCTGTTCTATCAAAGACTCCCCATTCATCCCACTAAGTAATAACTGAGGCATCCAAATTAGGAGTGAAATCATCCTAAATTACCCTAAAATCTGTCAGAAAAAGAAGTGCATCCCACTATGCCTGAGATCTACCTGCCTATAGAGGAAGACCAAGTGAGTATTCTCCCAAATTGTGTGAGACAGAATCACAGAATCATTTAGGTTGGAAGAAACTTTTAAGATCATCGAGTCCAACCATAAACCTAACACTGCCAAAATCACCACTAAACCATGTCCCTCAGCACCATATCTACCTGTCTTCTAAGTACCTCCAGGGATGGCGATTCCACCACCTGCTAGGGCAGCCTGTTCCAATGCTTGACAACCCTTTCTGTTAAGATTTTCATAATATCCAATCTGAACGTGCCCTGGTGCAATTTGAGGCTATTTCCTCTTGTCCTATCGCTTGTGACTTGGGAAAAGAGACAGACCCCCACCTTGCTACACCCTCCTTTCGGGCAGTTGTAGAGAGCAATAAGGTCTCCTCTCAGACTCTTTTTCTCCCGGATAAACAATCCCAGTTCCCTCAGCCACTCCTCATAAGACTTGTGCTCCAGGCCCCTCACAAACTTCATTGCCCTTCTCTGGACACAATCTGTCACCTCAATGTATCTCCGATACTGTGGTGCCTAAATCTGAACATAGTACTCAGGCTACGACCTCACCAGTGCTAAGTACAGGGGGACAATCACTTCCCTACTCTTGCTGGCCACACTATTCTTGATAAAGGCTAAGATGCCATTGGCCTTCTTGGCCACCTGGGCACACTGCTGGCTCGTGTTGAGCTGACTGTTGACCAGGACCCCCAGATCCTTCTTGGCCAGGCAGCTTTCCAGATGCTCTTCCCAAGCCCGTAGCGTGTCCTGGTGGTGCTGTGACCAAAGTACAGGACCCGGCACTTGGATTTGTTGAACCTCATCCCATTGGCCTCAGCCCATCGATCCAGCCTGTCCAGATCTCTCTGCAGAGCCTTCCTACCCTCAAGCAGATCAACAGTTCCACTTAATTTGGTGTCATCTGCAAACTGACTGAGGGTGCACTCAATCCCCTTATCCAGATCATCGACAAAAATATTAAACAAGACTGGTCCCAAAACTGAGTCCTGAGGAACACCGCTTGAGACCTGACGCCAACTGGATTTAATGCCATTCACCATGACCTTCTGGGCTCAACGATCCAGACAGTTTGTAACCTACCTTACCTGGGTAGGCAACTAAAGGGAACCACGTGAATCTAAGCCTTACACAGAAATCTCAGCAATGCCACTCTCCATCTATCCTGTTACACCCTTCATCTTTCGGCATGAACCTCAGGTAGCAAATAAAAATATAGCTCTTTTGCAAGGCAGTAGCCAGGCCTCTTTGTTTTATCAACAGCAGTTAAATTACAAAAGGGATGAAAATATTAACTCATGTTGTCTGGTTTTTTGACGCTTCCACAGAGAGTATAAAGTCATTAGCACTGTGGCTGTATGTTTGCATGGTGCCTAGCTACAATGCTTATAATAAAATAATAAAAGCAAGAGTGCTGTAAATCAGTGTCAGTAATAATAATTCAGGATGATAAGATCTGCCTTGCAGGGTCAGATCAAAGGTCCATCTAGCCTAATATTCTGTTGATGACATTGGTCAAAGACAAATACTTCAGAAAAAAAAGAAATCAACAACCAAACAAAACAAACAGGCAAATACGCAATGATTGTTCCCCTGGTTTATTCTCTCAGCTTCTGGAAAATATGTGGCTTAGAGGCTGATGACTCAAACAATGATATACATGGTTAATATGGTTCAATTTATTTCTGGAAGGAAGCACTAAGCATTTACAGCAGTTAGTGACAGCTTTAAAACTCACTGCTCAGGAAATATCCCTTCATTTATTTCCTATAAATATTTTATTTTATTACAGTCTAGTTATGCACCAAAAAAATATAGGCATTATACACAGACGGACACACTCCCCAATTTGTTACAAGCTACTCTGATTAGAAATGCAGTGCCCTTTAGTTAAATATTGCTGACGGATAATATATTCCCTGTTTTCTCCCTTTGGGCTGAAGGTGGGAGACAGTTGCTCTCAAGATGCATATGTCTCTCTCAAGCCATCCATGATAGGTCTCTTCTCAGTCTTTCAAGCTGGCATATGCACAGATTTCCTGCTAATGCAATAGGAATAACAAAAACAAGAACCTGAGAAGACAGAGAGTAGAAAACTGTTATGAATGGTTACTTGAGTTTTCTGAATAGTGGATTTATCCAGATGTTACTTACTGAGAGAAAGCATCTGAGCTTGCAGCAGGGAAGGAATTGCTGAGGTCCCCCGAGATGAGCTGAATGGCAATTGTATGTCTTCATGGATGGTGCCATTGTCAAAGAGCACACTATACACCATTGAACCACACATTCCTCTGACCAAAAAATCCCTGCTGCTTTCAGTGTACTTGCTGTACACTGATACTGGAAGAGACGGTATTTTTCCACGGACGTTTTCATTTTAGAAACACATAATACCGAAATCTAAAATAAGCATTCAAGTAAAAGTAATCTTCTTCTTTGCTTGGAAAGGTGATTGGCAGGGACTTCTTAAGGTAAAGACTTTGGAAACTACAAAAAACTCACGTCTTCTGTCCTAGGTCCATGGGAAGAATCAACAAATTCAATAGATGTTTGCTTCTCAAAAAAGCAAAACAAAGCCCTGAAACAGAGAAATCTCACATAGAGAGTTCTATTAGAGTTGGAAAATATGGAAGTATTTTGGAGGCTGAATGTAAGTCGAAGAAGGGAAGTCAAAATTCCTAGAGGAATATGACTGAGTGACTAGTTATTTGTATTTATTTTTTGTTTGGGTTGCTGTTGGGTGGGTATTTTTGGACACACACAGAGCAGAGTCTTTCACAAGAGGAACTAGCATGTGACATCTGCCACTACTTTAAGACTTGCCCTTCTGCCACATTTGGCCAGCTCCAGTGGCAGATAAGAGGAGCCATGGCCTCACTGCCTTTTCCTCTAGAAGCATCTAGGACTGGCAGTGCCTGACTGACTCAATGCTCACATTCCTTACTCAAACTGATCCTTGACTAGTTATGAAACTGAGATGAAAGTTATTCTAAAATTGTCCTCCATGTGCTAAGAATCATCATGACCTAGTCCTAAACAGGGGAAAATTCATTTTTCCCTTGGGAGCCCACTCAGGTGTGGGTTCTGTCTCTGCCTTTGGAAGCCAGATCTACAGGCTGCGTTGGCTCATTGCAGGGCCTCTAGGGCAGAAGTGAATTTCATACCTCCTTAACTTCCAATCAATCTGCATTTTGCATAAATATACACATGACTTCAAATGGCCTCAGTAAAATAAAATTGCTGACATTTATCACTAATTAGCTACTAATACCATTATCTAGACTAGTTAAAAAATAATCATGAGAAGGAAAAAATATCTGGGGAAGAATTATTCAATTTAGTAAACTTTTTTTTTTTAATTGAGTGATTATTCTTCTAAAGCCAAGATTTGCTGGGAGGAAAAAAAGCCCTTCAAGCATTTTTTCCATTACTTCATCTCTGCATAAAGTTGTGATAAAATATTAACTATATCATGACAGACGAAATGTTTTACAGTTGAAATGAACAAAGTGTTGGGTTTGGTGTTACTTTTTTAAATCTTTTTTCTAAGAAAACAAAATTATGTAGGCCTGTTTAACCCCTATATCAAGGTAGGAGCTATGAGTTGTTCTAATCAGTCTGTAAAAACTATACTAGAGTATACAGAGTAGATTGAATATAGGGTATATAGAGTCCTGTACTAGAGGAAGGGCGAGAAAATATAACAAGGGAAGTAAGGTCCATCAATGCCTTGACTTTCCAGACACAGGGTTCTGAAAATCAAATCCGTATGGTCATTGGGGAGTTTTCTGGAAGAACCAGATAAATATAAAATGGTGAACATCACCACAAAGCATCTGGTGGACACCAAGAAGGGGTGCAGAACAAGCAAAGTAATATTCCATCCAACCTGAAGTAGTAGCAGTAGGTTTTTTTGGAAAGTTCCTGTTCCTTGTAGTCCAAACTCATCTGTGAGAACTGATCTCTCACAGTCCATTGGGGACAGATATGAGGGTTTGGGACCTTGTCTCTTTTCTCCCATGGGCACGTATGTCTTCTATTTTGATGTGAATTACCAGAAAAAGGACCATTGACTCGGTTAGCATCTTTTTGCATGATCTCTTAAAAACAGAAACGTCCACAATTTTCCAGGCAAAAATAACATCTGTATCTGCATATGCAGTAAGCATATTATATTCTGGGAAGTATCTGAACAGTTGATCCATCCGGTGTTCCCTAGGTATTTCAGATTTGCTGGGTCAAAATGTAGCAATTCATGTGCATTCAGGAGTTTTGCAAAAACAAGCACTAGGTAGCTACAGTGTATACGTTCTATGGGATTTCTGGAGTTTGGTATGCAAATTGAAGGAACTACACGTGTTTAAAAGCATCTGATCTGCTGGGACTGTGAGACACCTGAAAGTTTTGGGTAAATACAGAATATAGCTATATATATTCTACTTCAGCTGAAAAAAGGGACTCAGAATCATAGAACCATTTCGGTTGGAAGAGACCTTTAAGATCATCGAGTCCAACCATAAACCTAACACTGCCGAAATCACCACTAAACCATGTCCCTCAGCACCACATCTACCTGTCTTTTAAGTACCTCCAGGGATGGCGATTCCACCACTGCCCTGGGCAACTCCACCACCTGCTGGCAGCCTGTTCCAACGCTTGACGACCCTTTCCATTATGTTTTTCCTAATATCCAATCTGAACGTGCCCTGGTGCAATTTGAGGCCATTTCCTCTTGTCCTATCGCTTGTGACTTGGGAAAAGAGACAGACCCCCACCTCACTACACCCTCCTTTCGGGCAGTTGTAGAGAGCAATAAGGTCTCCTCTCAGACTCCTTTTCTCCCGGCTAAACAATCCCAGTTCCCTCAGCCACTCCTCATAAGACTTGTGCTCCAGGCCCCTCACAAACTTCATTGCCCTTCTCTGGACACCATCTGTCACCTCAGTGCCTTTCTTGTAGTCAGGGACCCAAAACAGAGCACAGTATTTGAGGTGCGGCCTCACCAGTGCTGAGTACAGGGGGACAATCACTTCCCTATTTCTGCTCACCACACTATTGCTGGTATGATCCAGGAGGTTGCTAGCCTTCTTGGCCACCTGGGGGCACACTGCTGGATCATATTCAGCCAGCTGTTGACCAACACCCCCAGGTCCTTTTCTGCCAGGCAGCTTTCCAGCCGTTATTCTCCAAGCCTGTAGTGCTGCTTGGGGTTGTTGTGTCCCAAGTGCAGGACCCGGCTCTTGGCCTTGTTGAAGCTCATACAATTGGCCTTGGCCCATGGATCCAGCCTGTCCAGATCCCTCTCTAGAGCCTTCCTACTCTCAAACAGATCAACGCTTCTACCTAACCTGGTGTTGTCTGCAAACTCACTGAGGGTGCACCTGGTCCGCTTGTCCAGATCATTGATAAAGGTTTTAAACAGAACCCGCTCCAATACCAAGCCATGGGGAGCACCACTGGTGACTAGCTGCCAACTGGGTTTAATTCTATTCACTACCCTTCTTTGGGCCTGGCCTCCCAGCCAGTTTTTGACCCAGCAAAGAGTACACCTATCCAAGTCATGGGCAGCCAGTTTCTCCAAGAGAATGCTGTGAGAAATGATGTCAGAAGCTTTACTGAAGTCCAAGTAGACAAAATCCACAGCGTTTCCCTTATAAACCAAGCAGGTCACCTTGTCATAGAAGGAGATTAGGTTAAACAAACAGAACTGCTTGAACAGCACTTATTGTAGCTATGACTCCAATGGGACAGCTTTCTCTGCAAATGTAGAGTTTTCCTCTTTGCAGACGTGTGATAGCATTAGAAGTGAAGGGGAAATGAAAAAGTGGTAATTCATTTCTAAACAAAACAAATCCACCATAGTGAGACAGAGTACTGGTGTCCAGTGAATTTTATATCCATATGTTTTTCTCATGGAGGATCGGGTGGAAAAGGGAGGCTTTACAACCTCCAAAGGAGAGATATAAAAGTGACAGGACAGAAATACCAAGAAGGACCAAGGGATCTTCAGGACTAGCTCCTGACTCCTGTCAGTAAGAGATGTAGAAGTCCTCTTTTGCATTACCTTAAATGTTTCCTGTGTCTCTGAGTCCCCTTAATGTGAGTCACTCAGCTTCTTGATCACCACATCAGACATTTAGAAGGAAGAAATTGTCCATTTTAAGGCAGCTTTGACTCTCATGTTATTCAGCTCTTACTGATACCAGTAGAAGTTGCGTATGAATGAAGCAAAGACATGCTATAGCCATAAAATTTCCAGAATCCTCACTTGCTGCTTTAACATGCCAATATTCTGCTTGGTATGTGGCTTTGGCATCTTTTTCTTTCTTTTTAGGGGAGGTGGGGCAATAACAGAATGTGGACACAGCACTGAACACAAAGGTGGCACAACCTAATTTTCTTCCCTGGTATGATGATTATTTTTTTTTTAATTATTATTATCTTTCTAGTCATAGCTGTTGTTCAGACCCCTCCCTTCCACCCATCCCCCACCCCCCACTGCCCTTCTCCCTTCCCACCCTCCTTCTGCTTCCCAGAGATGAGCAACTTTACCATCCTTGTTGAGTAAATAAATAAATAAATTTCCGCGAGACAGCTTGGAAGAATGTTTGATAATCTGAACCATTACGGAGGTGAAATTTCATTACACAGATGGTGACATCCCAATGTCTATTATCAAAACACAGCAGGTAGAAACGATCAGCTAGACCCATTCCCCACTATAAAATTACACTTACATTAATGTCACTCTAGATTTCATTATGCAGAAAATGATATTGCACAGGTCTCTGGGATGAGAGAGACTGAGAGAGGAGAAAAAAAAAAAGGAGAGATGAGAATCTAGGTGAGGGAGTGGAGGGAGGATGAGTGGGCATGACAGAGAAGCAGAATGTGGGCTAGGAATGATCGACTCTGCCAACGAAATAAACACACAACCACATCAAAACCTTGCAGCCTGTGCTGTTGTGTCATGTCACTTCCTAATCGTATCCAACCCCAGCTCCCACTCCAGGTTCTGACGGAATGCTTGGAAGCCCTCCTGCGGGAATGAGGGAGCTTCACAATTAATTTGTATTAATAAGGCCTGACAGTCTTAGTTAAATGAAGATACTACACCATTTCAGGAAGTCTCTTCTGTATGCTGAATGTAGACAAAGAGGTAAACCCTCATATACACGTGAACACACGTATGTGATTTCACAAGTGTGGTGAGCAATCTCCCCATGTGAGTGATGGTTTTGAGCAATTACTAATAGCAATTGCTAGAGGCAACATAGAAGGTCTGAATGAGTCCTGTGGTGTCATTGTTGCCATGGCCAAAATTGAATTCCCTTCTATGTAGCTGAATATATTGTCCACTAGAGAGATGCATTTGGAATAACAATAATATTTAGGTAACAGTTTCGGACTGGTCAGTCGAACTAGGGAAAACATCCCCTAAATTTAGTTTAGTTTAGTTTAGTTTAGTTTAGTTTAGTTTAGTTTAGTTTAGTTTAGTTTAGTTTAGTTTAGTTTAGTTTAGTTTAGTTTAGTTTAGTTTAGTTTAGTTTAGTTTAGTTTAGTTTAGTTTAGTTTAGTTTAGTTTAGTTTAGTTTAGTTTAGTTTAGTTTAGTTTAGTTTAGTTTAGTTTAGTTTAGTTTAGTTTAGTTTAGTTTAGTTTAGTTTAGTTTAGTTTAGTTTAGTTTAGTTTAGTTTAGTTTAGTTTAGTTTAGTTTAGTTTAGTTTAGTTTAGTTTAGTTTAGTTTAGTTTAGTTTAGTTTAGTTTAGTTTAGTTTAGTTTAGTTTAGTTTAGTTTAGTTTAGTTTAGTTTAGTTTAGTTTAGTTTAGTTTAGTTTAGTTTAGTTTAGTTTAGTTTAGTTTAGTTTAGTTTAGTTTAGTTTAGTTTAGTTTAGTTTAGTTTAGTTTAGTTTAGTTTAGTTTAGTTTAGTTTAGTTTAGTTTAGTTTAGTTTAGTTTAGTTTAGTTTAGTTTAGTTTAGTTTAGTTTAGTTTAGTTTAGTTTAGTTTAGTTTAGTTTAGTTTAGTTTAGTTTAGTTTAGTTTAGTTTAGTTTAGTTTAGTTTAGTTTAGTTTAGTTTAGTTTAGTTTAGTTTAGTTTAGTTTAGTTTAGTTTAGTTTAGTTTAGTTTAGTTTAGTTTAGTTTAGTTTAGTTTAGTTTAGTTTAGTTTAGTTTAGTTTAGTTTAGTTTAGTTTAGTTTAGTTTAGTTTAGTTTAGTTTAGTTTAGTTTAGTTTAGTTTAGTTTAGTTTAGTTTAGTTTAGTTAGTTTAGTTTAGTTTAGTTTAGTTCGGTTTGGTTTGGTTTCGTTCGGTTTGGTTTCGTTTGGTTTGGTTTTTTTCCTCTTTTTCTCTCTGTTTTCTGTTTTCTGATTTCCATTTTCCATTTTCTCTTTTCTCTTTTCTCGCTTTTCGCTTTTCACTTTTCACTTTTTGCTTTTCGCTTTTTGCTTTTTGTGTTTCTCTTTTTGCTTTTTTCTTTTCACTTTTCACTTTGCTTTTCGTTTTTTGCTTTTCTTTCTTTTTCTTTTTTCTTTTGTCTTTCCTTACTTCTCCTTTCTTTTTTTTTTCCCCTCTTCCTCTTCCTCTTCCCTTTGATCTTATATACAGGGAAGCTCAGCTTTTCAGTTAATATGAGACTGATATTCAAAAAACATCCATGCAGAATTATCAAACTCAAAACCTTTTGATTTCCCAGATTCAGACTTTTGGGTAAAAATCCTGGTCATCTTCACATGTCTATCTATCTCACTCACTCTCGCTCACTAAAATTTTTGTAAACGTTGTTTTGGAGGCTGGGTTTGGATTGTGATACCTATTTTTCAACAAAAAAGCCCAATGATCTGGAAGCATTATTCTTCTTTGAAAGGATTATCCTGTTACAAATTTGACACATCTTGTTTCAAAAAAAAAAAAAAAAAAAAATCCCCAAAAGCTACTGCTGTTCTTTTTCAAACTAAATTTACCACAGTCAGAATATTTCCATCTGAAACATTTCTGTTGACATTTGTCTATGCTTGCCTTAACTCTCATGAAGATTGTTGAATATTGTAATTCAAGCAATTCAGTTGCCATTCAACAATAGGGTCCAAATACCACGGCTTTATTAAATGTCCCGTGATACAATCTACACCCTGGTTACACCACCTCAATTATCACTGGATAATGCTGTGATGGAGATCATTCTGCAGGGACACATCCAAAATAGAGTGATGAGTTAGCACTGCAGCTCTTAGGAATATGGGTTAACGCTAAGGAAAACTAACACAAAATACCTGATGACGTCTCACACATGAAAACAAAATAGTGTGGGGCACCAGAAATATTTACTTTTGATTTAAAATCATCATGAGAAAATATTTTGTTATTTCTGAGATTAGTGTTTTTACAGAATCTACCACTATTTCTATTTTTTACCCTAATTTGGGATAAGAACAAGTCCTAACACTGGAAAACAAACTCACAGGACAGGAAATACACATTTAGGGTGCTCACCTGTGTTTCTCTCAGCAATCCCACATTCTTTCACTTTGAATCCAAATTAATTTTGACATCTCTCTACACTAGATGGTAAGTGATGAGACCTG
The DNA here is from genome assembly GCA_013398295.1 of Chionis minor. Lineage (NCBI taxonomy): Eukaryota > Metazoa > Chordata > Aves > Charadriiformes > Chionidae > Chionis > Chionis minor. The sequence goes on along the minus strand of VZSF01003127.1, from coordinate 261,915 downwards.
ACAGAATTTCCTTGTCTTATCAGTGAGCCATATGATGCTTTAATCTTGTATTTCCAAACAGACTAAGGCACGGATTTATAATATAGTAGGAAATTTAGTACTCAAATTACCCTGGCTTTCATTATACTTAAGGGAGAGTGAGTAGTACTTTAAGAGAATAAATTTCATAGTAAAATAAATATTATATGGCTCTAGAAGTTTAAATTGGAGGTGTACATGTGGTAGCTATATCAGGCTGCTGTTATAATCAGGAGGAATCAGGTTAATGGAATTTAGGGTATGACACATCTAAGGAAATCTAGGTGTCTAGCTTAGGATGACCTGAACCTCATCTGAAATTTATTACATTTGCGTGTGGATTATCGAAGAACTACTTCTGACCTCAAATGATAAAGTCAATGTCTATACATGTTTATCTCCATATTAGACTATGGATTCAAATTAATATCCTAAAATATATCTTTAAAAAAGTGGGGATTCTGAAAGTGTTCATCTCCATTAAATTCTGAGAAACCTGAGACCTTAATTTAAATGAGACAATAAAGCTCTAAATATCTAAAATTAGATGAGGTGACTTCCACCTAAAACCTGAGAAAATTTGATTCTGAAGTTCAAAATCCTTAGAACTGATAAAAACTTTGTGTGTGTATATATATATACACAGACACTTGAACACAGTAACATGTATGTATGCAAGCATCAAGACTAGACGAATGGCTTTAGTAAGTAATCATCTGGCAAAGGTTCTTCTAATGAAATTTTATGTCCAGTTTTGCAAAGTGAAAGGTATGAATATTTTAGACAACTATTTGAAGACTATTTCAAACAGAATAAGAACCCTTATGTTTTAACCATCACCGTGTTACATCCTTTATTTAGCAACAGTATCCAGGGTACAAATAATGGATCTTCTTTGCATTTCATTTAACAAATATATTGATTGAAGTCCCTTTTCAAACCTCAGCAGACGGATGCTTTAGGGGTAATTTTTTCAAAGGAAGTTTGCATGGGAATTTAACCAGCCAACTTCCCTTGATGTTAGCAGGAACTATGTGACTAAACAGATACACTACTTTGAAAAGACACCACTAAACACCTCATGTTGAATTGCTGGAAGTCTTTGAACTCAGCAGGATCATTGCTTGAATAAGAAGTGGTGGTTCAGATCCAACATATGAATCAGTTATAATAAACAGTGCTGTAAATGGGACAAAGAGTGCAGTTGTCCAAAGAGAAGGGGAAGATTTGGGTAACATAGAGCCAGTAGATTTGGCATAAAATCTTTTCTTCCTCCTAATTTCATCTTGGAGGACACTTCTGGGAACATCATTGATGAAGTGGTTTCATTAAAATAATTTTCTTCAGTCAGTTACAAGGAAGGTGGCCCTAATGGATTTTACTGCAGTGTATTTTAAAACAGACTTTATCTTGTTCTAAGAAATCATTTCTAGGTAGCAAGATGAAGCTAAGGGCAAAGACCTACAACAAGGACAAGATTCTGTCTGGAGACTGGTCCAGCCTAAGACATTATTACTTTAAGATTACTCAGAATTTGATTCCAGCAGTTCACTGTACTGCTATATCATAATTTTCCTCCTGACTTGTTTATCATCCTAGACAGGAACTAATACATGGTTAGGTCAAGTCAAGAAGGAATCACTTCCTATTATTCTTTAACTTCATACACTGTCTCTGCAGGATCTCTGTGTCCCCTCCATCTCCCATGGAGAAGAAATAGAAGTTTCATAGATGGCTTTTATACATCATGCTGGGTGGGAACACACAGCAAAGGTCAAATGCAGTCCAAATTACTTCAGACCATAACGTCATTCCCTGAATAAGCCTTTCTTTGTACTTTATAAAATCTGTAAAGAAAAGTACTTTGAAGCATTCGGTTGCAGAATTCTGATTTTACTTAGTTTATGCTCCTGATACAAAAGAAACATTATATTCTTTGAACAGGAAAATAAAAGTGAAATGTAAAGTATTCCTACAAAATGTATAAATTAAAATTAAAAATATGTAGCACAGCTATAAGAAATATTTGTCTGGCAGCATTAGTTTAATAGAAATAGTATGCCCAGGAATACATTGCCATTAGATGAGATTAAGGTCATCTTCCTAAAATTAGACAGAGAGACATATACCATTGTTATCTCCTGCAGTTGCTTGCCTACCAGTTTTGTGACATTTTCGGGATATCTTTTCAAAACAGGACACAGAGTTTTAGCTGCATGACTCTCAGAAACATCAACAGAAGCTGATCGATTAAATCCTGCATTTGCCTTTGCTTTGAAAAATTTTCCCCTGAGTGAAAGGACTTCACTTTTTACATGTAGTATAATGCAGAAAATATTCAATCTATATTAAAAGTTGAATTAAATTAAATTAAATTAGAATAAGACTAAAATAAAATAAAATAAAATAAAATAAAATAAAATATCAACATTTCTACTTGTTCTCTGCTCCCTTGATTTCTACTCTGGTACTGTTAATGCATTCCAAGCTTTGTTATATCCATCAGGGATGGTACAGATGGACATTTTGCCTGTCGAACCTGACTCAACTGCCTGAAGATTCATCAGAGAGAATCTGTTGGCACTTGCAAATGGATCCAATCCAGAGCCAGCAGATTTTGTCTCTCTAGAGGAAAGCAGGACTGTAAAGGGCAGACTAGACTGGCAAAAATATTTACTTTTATATTTCATCACTTCAAATTTACAATGGGAGAAAATGCCTTTATACCTTCACTTTTTTAATAGGATAGTAACAGAGATTTTCAGTGCAATTGATTTGCTGGCAAGTCAGATGTTTGAGAGCAGGAAGCATTTTAAGCTAAAAAATAAAAGAAAAAAGAAAAGAAAAAGCAATCAGCAGGGTGGCATATACTTTATTAGACCTCTTCAAAATCGCTTCCTCCCCTTTCTGCCTTTTATATTTTTTGTCTTTCTGTGTGCACTCCTTGTTATATTACATCCCTCATTTTAGTCATTTTAATCCCTCCAAAGGGATGCATCCCAGTGGCACAGACAGTTGTAAGGCACAATTCTTAGCTACACCATGGCTCTTTTATGGTGCTACGGCAGCGAAAAGCAGCCTTATAGCCCATGGAACTGGCCACTGTGGAATATCCTTCCCTCTATGCACAAAACAGGGTTTCAGAAAGTGAGTAAAGTCAGCACATTGGCTGTATAATGGCCTCTGTCACATCTCCCAGTGTAAAAGACCCCATGACAGGGGTTAGCATGGACAATGAAGGAATGGGAGCTTGCTTGGAGTCTTATCATGACCTCGAGCGAAAAATTCTACAAAATTCAAGTTGTGATAAAAATCAGGCTACTCAGAAATCCCTAACGGGTACGTTTTTGATCCTCAATGAGCCATGGTGCAATGAGGAGAATCAGTTATTTATTACCTCTTGTAGAAATATAAGGAAGTCTTCAGAGATTTTTCTGGGGTAAATATGAATATGTGGAATTTACTTACTTCACACCTGAGGAATTGTCAAACATAAGTATCCTTCTGCCTTGTTATATTCAGCCTCTGGGGGTGGGGGTGTGTGTGGTGTGGTGTGTGCCTATTTTTGTATTTACAGGTGAAAGTCCTGTTTTCAGCCTAGTCAAGAAGATTTTTCTATGTTTTCCATTTTTTTCTGTAATTGACGCTTTAAATGTCACCACAGTCTCTTTCTAGATCTGACAGCAATGTATAACTTGCTGTCTCCTTTTCTTCTGAGCCCCGTTTGGTCAGTTGTTAACAATATTGCAGTTGGTCAGAACATTTTTCTTCCCAGGTTTCATATGTTTCATCTGTGCTTCATCTACTAATGGTGCTGTTGGTACTCATACAAAATGAGCTCTGTGTTTCCTGCTTGCTTACCTCAGAAAGTGTATGTAGTCTGCAACAACCCTTTGTAGAGATGCAACTGACGAAGCGAAGCAGAAAGTGCAGAATCAAGATAACTTTTCTGCTGGTTCTGCTCTCCACTAATGCCTTCCTTGAAACAGTAGGTCATCCTGCAGCTATGGCACTCCATTTGGACATACTAAATAATCCTCATGTAAATGTTCACAGCCACATAAAGTACACTGTCGAGTGCTCAATAGCAGGCACACTTCACTACATATTGTCATAGAATCATAGAATCAAAGAATCATAGAATGGTTAGAGTTGGAAGGGACCTTAAAGATCATCAAGTTCCAACCCCCCTGCCATGGGCAGGGACACCTCTCACTAGACCTGGTTGCTCAAAGCCCCATCCAGCCTGGCCTTAAACACTTCCAGGGATGGGGCCTCCACAACTTCCCTGGGTAACGTGTTCCAGTGCCTCACCACCCTCACAGTAAAGACCTTCTTCCTAATATCTAATCTAAATCGCCCCTCTTCCAATTTAAAACCATTACCCCTTGTCCTATCACTAGACTTCCTGACAAAGAGTCCCTCTCCAGCTCTCCTGTAGGCTCCCTTCAGATACTGAAAGGCTGCTATCAGGTCTCCCCAGAGCCTTCTCTTCTCCAGGCTCAACAGCCCCAGCTCTCTCAGCCTATCCTCATAGGAGAGGTGCTCCATCCCTCTAACCATCTTAGTGGCCCTTCGCTGGACCTGTTCCAACAGTTCCATGTCCTTTCTATGTTGAGGACTCCAGAGCTGGACACAGTACTCCAGGTGGGGTCTCACAAGCGCAGAGTAGAGGGGGAGAATCACCTCCCGTGCCCTGCTGGCCACGCTTCTTTTGATGCAACCCAGGATCCGGTTGGCTTTCTGGGCTGCCAGCGCGCACTGCCAGCTCATGTTGAGCTTCTCATCCCTGAGCAGTCTCAAGTCCTTCTCCTCAGGGCTGCTCTGCAGCCATTCTCTGCCCAGCCTGTATTTCTGCCTGGGATTGCCACGTCCCAGGTGTAGGACTCTGCACTTGGCTTGGTTGAACTTCATGCCATTTGCATTAGCCCACCTCTCAAGCCTGTCCAGGTCCCTCTGGATGGCATCCCTTCCCTTGTCAGTAGACTCTGCGTATGTAATTTATTCCTCTCAAAAAAACCCTGCAATATGAAAACATAACTAACTACAACAAAATTTCTCAGGAATTGCTCTGCAAGGAAGGTGTAGAGTGAACCTTTACCACATTAATGGCTGCTGGGAATCCCAGTGGATTTCTCAGCCATGAAATGCAAAGGAACTTCAGGCTCATCTGGATTGGTGCTAAGCAATGACCACAAGATGTTGCATGTTCTCAAGCCCCATCAATTTCAATTGTGTTGAAAGCCCCTATTTCCCATTACTTTCTTCCTCTTAGTAAAAAGGTTCCTATCAGCTCCAGTGAGTTTTAGGTCAGTACACCCTAACTACAGAAACCAAGATGGAGAGGGGTTAAAAAGGCATTAGGTACTTTTGTGCCTCCTGCATTCTCAGCACTGACCAGCCCCGGAAGGAAGGTAAGGCAGCCTCAGGGTGGCTAGAATTTATATTCTGCACACAATATTGCATACCTTTTAAATGCTGCTTTATAAAAATATGTGGGTGTTTTTTATCCTTTTACATTTCCAGCTTTTTTATATTCTGGAGATTAAAAAAGGAACAACATAGACTATTTCCAGCTCCTAGGAATTTACCACTATGCTTTCCCACTTCTTCCACACACCCCAAGAGTACCTTTAGTAAGCTGTTTTCAGCTCTGTTTACCTTAACAGATATTTAAATTAAACTGCAAAAGTGATATTGCAAACAGTAGTTGATTCTACAGTGAATGCCCAGTATATTATTTAAGTAGAAGCTTTGGTTCCTTTAGAAAAAAGTTCCTGTGCAAACATAAGCTTTAACTGTATAAAGGTATATATAAAAATATATATATATTTATGTACACATGTATGTGTGCATGTGACTACTGTTAATATTGTTTTTTTTAGTTTATTATTTCAGTACTTATTGTGTGTGGTTATTTCTTCTTTTATTTTTGCTTTTCCCTACATTTTCCTCCAGAAAAAAAAGTTGTGCCACTTACTGTTAGAAAACATAACAGCTTTGAAATCTATTTTCTTCTCTTTTTAATCCTACTTTAATCCTTTGGAGCTGTAAACCAAGGAAAATGCCTATTTTCTACCGTATATATTTACAGCTTCTATTTTAAATAACTTTAGTGCTTTAGGATTTGCAATCACCATAATTTCCTGTATGAAGGAAAAAAGAAAATCAAACTTTTAAGCCCCACAGGGAACAATTCAGCTCCACTGGGTTCTTTAATGTAGGATCCATATAAAAATAATCAGAGCTGTTCTTTCTCCATTCCAGTTATTTGGCTTCTTTGCTATTGTCTGGCATATTCTTACCTTCAGTTCTCGGGCATAGATGCATTTAATAATTAAATGCACTGAGCCAGTTATTAAATTCACCATCATGATCCTCCCAATACATGCAAAGGGTAGACTAGGTTAGAATCATCTTCCAAAGATAATTCTGTAATTCGCGTGTATGTAAGAATTTGCCTTGCACAATCTTTTGTTGTGTTATAACAAAAATTGTTAATGCAATGCAAACAAAAAGTGACCATGAACTCATAAACCAGTTTCATCATATAAGCGTCAGAGCCTCTGTCTTTCTTTTTGCTACTTCTATGCTCATTAAGCAAAATGTGCAAAGTAAAAATAAGGAGCAGAGATTAAAAGATTCATTAAAGCATTGTATTTTTATGTCATTACAACATTGTTTTGTATTTGTTCTCATTCTTCCTAGCAGAATAAAAAGAGAATGGAAAACTTTTCCTAATGTATGATTTCATAATGAGTATGTTTGGTATGAGCTGTGGGACATTTCATCTCTGATTTACCTAGTCAAAAAGTGGCCATGTTTGTGAAGTATCTTGCAAGTTAATCCATTAATGCATAGGCCTAAAGCTATGGAAGTATTCACTTAGTAACTCTGATTGAACTCAAAGGAAGCATAGCACCTACACAGCATTCAAAATCAATCCTTAAAGGAATGATTAAAGGAAGAAAGATTGGAACGGACTATCTTGGTTAATAAATTTATTTCTTTAGTGTTATAAATAGCTATAAATTTCACAATCCTGGAAGCTTCCTTTTTAGAATGAGTTAAATTCTTGAATCCTTCTAGTCCCAAAGATGGCTCTTTGCCTGGTGTGGTCCTCTCTGGGGCATGTATTGTCCTTCGGAATAGAAAGTTGTCCTTGATGTTTGTACCTCTGATATGTTTGTACCAGTCAGCTGTTGATCTTCTAGCTTGCTGTTTTCTCAGTTTTTCAGATTGCCAGTCATCTACAGTTTTGCACTGGAAGACTGAACATTTGTTCAAAAGTTTGAAGCCTAAAAAGAACAAGTAGACTTGTTCTTTTTGGTAGCCTGTCATAGACTGCTGAAAAAGCTCCCTCAGGGCTAAACAAATGAAACAACTTCACTTCTCACCATGTAAAATATATTTCTACCCTCTCAATCATCATAGTCACCCTCTTCTATGCATGCTACCATTCACAGTCAAAGCTATTTAGTTCTAATTTCCTTCCTGGTTCTGAAATGGGAGTGATGATGTCTGGTCAGTGTAGAGGTCTCTGCTGCTTCTACATCACAGCTGAGAGTCATTAAGGATAAGCATCATATGGAGACCAAAATGACAGCACTGACCTGTAATTGGTTACTCTACAAGAGAAATAAGGTCCGTCATTTGATGGAATGTTGATGGAAACAAAAATCTGTGACTAAATACTGTGATTCACAGAATTATAATGCAAACGCTTAAAAACACAAAGAGGAAGGCAGCTTTCTCAAAAAGGGAACCTGACAAACTGTATGAGAAATCAAAACAATTGCTTTTATCTGAAGAACCGTCGTTTAGAGTAGAGAATAATGTTTTGCTTTTCATGCTTTAAATACAAATTTTCAAGTTAGGAAAAGCAGCAAAAATAACTGAGTGGAGCAAAGCCAATGAACTCTTGTGTGCATTCCCTAATAGTTAATTCAGGCTGGTTTTGGTTAGGATGCAAAATTGTATTGAAATTTCCATGTATATTTTAAAACAGCCATAAATTTTCATGGTTGTTGCAAGAACTTAATATCCCATTATTCTTCCTATTTATCTTAGATTTGGGTGCAAAACATAGAAAGGGACACAGGTAAATGTACAGGCATGTGTCACAAAAGTATATACTCCATATTGTAAAGAAACTAGTCTAAGAATGCATCTGATTCTGAACAAATATGAATAAAGTAGCTTTGACATTTAAAAAATACTGTGACAATATTTTTTGATTTTCCCAACAAACTGTAAAAACCACAAGAGTTAGAAATTTAAAATCAAAATATTCCAAACAAACCTACAATATAACCTGAAAAAACTTTATTTTAGGGTTCATAGCACACCAGTTCATTTTGGCTTCATTCTTTGAGCACATGCTGTCATGCTTTTGGGTTTCAGCTGGTAACAGAAAAACAACAAAATGTGATGGGAAAATGCAGTAAAAGTAGTATTATCAAATTGGCTGAGCACACCGAGTCCTTGAAAACCCATAAGAAAGCTTATTCTTTTGGGCATCCTAACATCAAGAACAAAGTTACAGTGATATTTGGAGACCAGTTCTCAGCTGGCATTAATTGGCATAGCTGCACAATGGAGCTATTCTGGATGGAGCTTTGCTGATTTCCATCTGTAAGGGATTTGGTTTTAATCTTCTGATACTGATACCATTACAGTCTTCTCCAACTGATTCAAAATAAAAGACCTACTCTTTTCCTTTGCGTAATGCAGAATGATTCCCTAATGCTTATATCAAGTATTAAATGACTAACACCATAGAGAGAGTGGTTCTGGTTTCACTGATCTTCTTAAACTCTCCTGTATCTGTTGGAATCATGAAACTGAGTGAGGATAACTGATTAAAATGTGATGCTTTCCAGCATTTCCTTTCCATAACCTTGTCATAAACAAAATTTTTATTTCTATTCATGTACCATTTCATAGCTCAGAAAATCTGGCACTTTATTTTCTTGTTTTAACAGTTACTTGTGTGTTACCCTTTGTATATACTTATTTATTTTATTATAAATCCTCTCTTTGCTTTTAGTCTTTATTTCTCTTCCTTTTTATTTACAAGTAGGGAGACTTAGATAGGTTCAGTTTTCTTAATCCTCTTTATAAATTTAAAAAACCCAATTAAGTCTGCACAAAGTTTTATTTTTCTGATAGAAAAGAAAATCAGGCTTCCTGCAACATAATAATGCTTTGCACTTCTATAGACCCTTTTATCTGAGGTTCTCAACTAGCTGTAAAACATGCATTCATTAATTAAGCCTTGAAAGAGCTGTGAGACAAAACATTATGCCTAGACTGCAGATAGACAAACTGAGAAACAGAAATTCCATGTTCTGTTGAAAGTAACCCAGATTGTCAGAACTGGGACCTAGACTCAGAAGTCCTAATTTCTAAATGACAGCTTTCAGTTCCTCATGAAGTCCAGTCCAGTACACTTTTAATACACATAACTGAATGTTTCTTCTAGACTTAACAACAACAAATCTTATTTTGTTGTTATCGAGAATGTTCCTAAATCACAGCCTCCTTTCTCAATGAAAAGACTGGCATGCAGGTTCTCAGTAGGTATAAACTCTTGTAGTTCAAATTTAGCCTACTGATACCTGGCAGTGTTCTAGGTAAGATGAGCCTGTCCTTAAGAGAGCCTACATACAAGATGGACAAGAGTAGTACTAAGAGCATGACCCTGTATAGCAACAGCTGAAAACTCAATAGCTCTGCCTGTCACAGCTATTCTGAAAACTGAGCGCAAGCAAAAATGTATTGGCCATCTAAGAATAATGTTGAAAGATAATGTGAATTACATGTTCTAATAAGTGGGCATAACTTTGTAGTAGCATCAGGAGAGGGAGAGGATGATAGCAGAATTAAGGTTTACTTGTCTCTCTTAAGATAACAAGAAAGAAACAGAGGCCAAAAAAAAGCTACTCACTCATTTTCATGGCCACTGTTTCTTCCAGATGGTATAAAACAGGGAAAAATAACTTCAGTTTGTATATTAAAGTAAGAACAAAATTCATCAGACGTCATTTCAGCATCATGTTATAGATGATGGTTTAAGGGAACACAACATCATTGCACACTTGATCTGAGGGAACACACTTTCACAATATCACTAAGGAAATAAGGTGATTTTTTTCATGTGCATCTTCTTTACATCCACTCCAAAGGATTCTTACAGTAAGATTCAGATGAATATTTACAGTTTCTTGAATTTAAGTCCATAATGCTTAGGGAACTAAATTGAGATCTCTAATTTAAAACTAATTTCACTACAGTTTTGAAAGGTTTTTTATTAATTGGTAACAGCTTGTAATTCATATAACTTTAGATGTCTAAAAGTTAGACATCTGAATTATTCAGTCTCAACCTCTTCAGAATCCAATGGAGAAACAGGTATTTCAAGAACGAACCGTACCTGAACAAATGCTTCCACCTGAAAGTGCCTGTTTCTCACCACTGAGTGTAAAAGAAGCCTTGGTTGGTTACTCAGCCATACACAGCCAAATTAAAAACAATTTAAGGAAGATAGACCTCAGCCTCAACTGCTTTCCATAACAGACATTAATGTACACGCATAACAACCAGTCTTTGCTGGTGGAATGAAACTTCCACCATCCCACAGATGTGCTGAGGATAATTCATTTCTATGCAGAGGCTCTTAATTGAACCTTCTCATCCAAAATGAGGAACCGATTAACAATCTAGAAGACAAATAGCACCACAAAAAGATAGAGCTCATGATAGTTAAGAAGGAGGAAGAGAAAATAAAGGAATTCATAAATAAGAATTCAGAAAGGCATATTTCAATAAATTCAGAGAATTGGTGAACAACATGTCATGAAAGAAAAGTAATGGAGAGGCAGTAGTTCTTTAAATAACTAATATTAAAAGAAAAATTTCTCCTAATGAGAAGGAAGAGTAGAAACTCTAGTAAGGGATAAGATTAGCTACATCAATACGCCTCTACCAATCTTAAATACAGAAAGGAAGAAAATGGAAATGAGAAACATTTTCAAAGCCAGCTTATGTTGATCTCTATCTATGCTACTGATGAATTGAAGATTTGACAAACTTTTCCTCATTCTTTTCAACTTCACTTATGCTTTCCATATGAATCCTTTTGAGCTGATCCAAACCAGCCCCTGAGAAAAACTGATTACTCTTCTGTCAGATCAACAGGTTGATCTGGTTCACTAAGCAGCTGCACCATTATTAGTGCCAATATAAGGGCCAGGATGAAAATATGAAGAAAGACTGCAGAACCTGGCTATTGCATCACTAACACGGTCCTCTCTTAGCACGTGCTGACTACACAACACTATAAAGTTTATAAAGGTAATAGCATAAGAATATAAAGACAGAATGAAAAAAGAACAATGCACAAAATATAATGATACTACAAAAGTTAATGGAATGTGCTAATACTAAAAGAGGACCAAGAATGGACCACAATATTTCTGCAACAGAGAGGTTGGTCTACAAAACTCTTCAAAGGTGGGTTTTTTTCAGTTTTTTAGATAATTCATAACAGGGTGCAGCTGCCCTCAGGCAAATAAGAAAATTGTTATTGAATGGCGGGCAGGTGCTCACCCTAAAACACTGAACGTCAGAGGGCACTAGAATGACTGTACTTATATGTATATCTGTACATGTTCTGTTTTTGTACCCTAAAAAATCTGTAACCTAAAAACACCCTCCTGGTTCACCTGCCAAGATTATTCTCAGCTTTGAACATCTCAAAACAACGCAGTAAACCAGGACCCGCTATAAGGATCTCCATGAGAAGCGACAATCTCTATATTCAGAAAGTGGTTGGACCCATCATCATGATGCTTTAGTAAAAGCTTCTTAGTAATCCTTGTTTGCATACTGGCATAATGCTCTCTTATCATTCCTACATTGATAAGATGTAGGTTTAAGGCTTCAAATTTCATCCCTGCATAGGACCACACAATTATTTTTTCCAGTTGTGCAGGTCTGCTTACTGCATATTGCCTAGGGTAGATATCCCTTAAAGAAACAAAGACCAAAAAAAAAGCATTATTATTCCTGTCTACTCAGAAGAAAATCAAGGCCCAGGCAGAGGGCAGCACTTCTCTGTCTCCTAAAAAATCAATACTGGGCTTGGAAATGGAGTCTGCACAACACCTGAGTCTCAGTCAAAAGTCTAAAGGAAAATAAAACAATCACAAACCCCAGATTTCCTCCCTGCTATTTTTCTATGACACAAAGAAATTGCTCCCGTTTAGTGCCACTCAGATATTGACCTTGGAGTTGAACCTGATTCCTACACAAAACCCCCAAATCCTCCCCTTTTACATACCCTCAGCATATACTTCATGCTTTGACACTGATTTTTCTTTACTGATGTGTTGACTTGTTTTTTCCCATTTGTTTGGATTTGAATCATAATTTAATTCTCAAACCCTGCTTATGTTGCCATTAAATATGACCTATTGCTCAGATTTTAACACACTTATGCAACGAAGGGTTGTAGTTACACAGTGGAAGTGTGTTTTAAATTTCAGTACCAATCCTACCAACACCCCTAGGTGCTGGATCTAAAAGGAGTGACTACCTCTGAGTTTTATTTCATTTTTTTGCACTTTCAGAAAACAAAATCCCAGTTAAATTAGTATCTGAGATGACTGTTCTCTACATTTTCTCTCTCCACCCTTTCTTCCCTCTCTCCACATTTTCCCCCCTTTCCTTTCTCTTTTTTTTTTTTTTCTGCAGTCAGTTGTTTTCTTTTATTTCTACAGATAACTATGGCAAATAAATATAGATTTAATCTTCAAATCCCTCATCAAGAGAAAATGCACAGTCCAGGTGAATGGGGGAAACATAGACAAGAAAGGGAGGGGGAAATATAAAGGAAAGAAAAATCACTCTGCCAATCAAATCTTCTATTTTCAAACAGAAATAATTACAGTGATGGTCAGTGGGGGGATTCAGCAATTTAGAGTGGTATGGCAGCAAGTTCCTATCAACAGCATTTGATATTCAGGGCAAGCCATAGAACTACAGGTCCTGAAACGTTGCCTATAATCTTTATTTCATTTTTAGATGTTATGCTGTAATAAAATGTAAAAAAGGAATATATAAAAAGTTATAGAGGTGGGAAAAAACATGGTTTGAAGTTGTATGGCATTTCTTGACAGGGCATGTTCCTAAGGATATGCAGAGAATAACAAACGCTATTTGAAATAAGTGCAATAGAGATCTGAAACTAGATTGAAAACCCAAGTCAATTTTCCTGAGTGTCATTTGATTAGGTTTCTTATACAGAACTGAAGCTTAAACAATGCTGGGGATTCAGAGTGGAGAGGTGCTTGGGAACACAGTGAGAAATGGGTTACTCCTACCAATTTCATTTCTGTAGCTTTACAACATTAGCATTGCACATTGTTTCTGTGTTTTTGCAATAATCCATAAATGAAGCAGTGTCAGAGGGAATTTGATTGATAGCTGGGAAAACACAAAAACTGTGAACGTTATTTCTTTGCTCTCTCTCTGTCTGTCACTGCCTTCTGGGCAAGAGATGCTACCAGTAGCTGTATAAAATAGCTAAAGCCTATTGCCTAGCTGTGTGTAAGGGAAAACATCGACGGGTTTGTGAATATTGCTTTGGACAACTGAAAGGTGACAAATATGCATGTAACGTATTTGACCTGTGGACTGGTTTGAGTGCTTTATGTCGGTGATGCTTTTTTTCACCAGATATTTCTTGCTGTTTATCTCTGAATTTAGCAAAAGAAGAAACAGCTATCTTGCAAAAAAATTAACCTTGAACTTGGTTTTCACCTTTGAGGAATTCCAGGTTGAGTGTACGGATAGTGTTTTGATCTGAATCTAAAATAAAGTGGTCCTTCAGAGCTCAGATTTGAACTTTGTGTGTTTATACATACCTGTACAGCTCTCCCAAAAGGACCTTGATACATAGCAAATTCATACTGATACTTAAATATGGTCTTTGCTGTTTCATCCAGGGACTCAATGGAGATAGTAATGGAGATGGTTCTAAGTACACCAGGGTGATTCCAACTTTCCTTTGGGGATTCTGTATTTTGAATTGCACAGGTGGTCTTTGAAATGGTAACGTTTCACATTGCTTTAGGGAAAAATATACTGTTTTATGAGGTGTTATATACTATTAGTGTTATTTCCTTCCATTTTTGTCTCTCTTAGTACTCTATCAATCTGTCTGTCTCTCTACTTAACGTTGTAGTAATGAAGTGCAAAACAGCCTCTGTTTGAAAGGTATTTGAATTCCCAGTGAAGTGTCTAAAATATGTACTCTGAAAATAATGCAATGTACTTAACTCATGATCATACAAAGAGATAAAGCATGGATAAGTTATAAGTGTTCCTCTTTGGGCTGGTCCACTTCTGTTCTACTATTTGTGTATACCATGGCCTCCTCTAATGGATGTTAGTAAAAATTTTAAGTCATAGGGTGCATTATGGCACATATTGTGTTTGAACACCGAATGATGACAGACTTGGTGGGCTTCCACAGCAAATATTGCCCAGGGGGAAAAGTAGATTCTGAGGTTGTGGCAAGCCATCTCAAAATACTATTTACTTTCCTTTTCTTAGGATTTATTGTATTTTATCATGTATTATATGTTTTATTCACAGAAGTCTTTCTAGGGATAAGGACTGTAGTACATAACAACAGCTCCCTTGAGTGGGAGATTTCAGGGCGACCTGCCAGCTCGTCTTGCAGCAGATGTCAGGCCATCTGGCTGCCATCTCTGGGGCAGGACACATCAAGGGAGTTGGCTGGCGCATCTCCCCAGCAGGAATTACTTGGTAGGGGTGGAGAAGGGAGGGGAGTGCATGAGGAAAAGATACAGCTAGCTACCACCATGGGAAGTTTGTGAGTGTGACTGTTTTTACGTATATATGTATGCAAATAGATAGAAAGACAGGTACTGAGAGATATTACGTCCAGCAAAGTTAATTCAGTGTTAAAACTGAGCTTTGGTAACTCAGATATGAAAGACATCTTACTCATGGTATTCAACATTTCTATTTCTATTCCATCCTTTCTGTTTGTTTTCATTGCTTCTTATGACAGTACAGATACTGTGTGCAAGGATGACGTAAAAATTTTGGTATGTTTTATGAAAGTGTTGTATCACTGAACATGTTTGAGTGGACAGCCATCTGTTGTTAAGAGATGTAGAAATGTTTCTCTGACCTGGAGCACTGAATAATAATTAACATTGATAATCTTCAGTCCAGATAAGTGTACCTTGAAACAAGACTATGGTGCAGTCTCAGGAATCAGACCTTTCTGGTTTTTCTACAAATATGAGGATTTGACATGGTGGATATTCCTAAACAGACCTGAAAACAAAAGACAGTGATAAAGACTTAACTTTATGAAAATGAAAGACAGTGATAAAGACTTTATAAATAGAGAGATGGCCATGAAAAATTGAATCTTAGAAGCTCAGAAGCTGACTACAGTGTGCTGCTTGAATTAAAAAATAAAATATCAAAAAATGAAAGACCAAACCCAAAACCTGGTTTGGAAGGGATAGGAAAGTGATGCAAGTGGATGATTTCTGAGAAGACCCTAGCAAACTTCAAGCAATGGTCACATGTTTTGAGATTTCTGAAAAATGGCTTGTGAATCCTGTACTGGCACAGACAAATCTAGGAGAGATCAGATGTGTACAGCACAGGTCTCAAGAATGAAAAAGGGGTCAAACCAGTAGTTACATATTAAGATTTAAGAATTCTAATCATAGAAGACTTATGTCTGAGTCTTGGTACTGAGTATTGACATTGCTCCTTAAGTAATTCTTCTGTAAGCAAGCAGATGGCAAGAGGATGGGAAAGCTGTCTTCATCATAGTCTATCAAGCTGTATATTAGGAAATGGACTGTTGTCCTGTCTTAAACTGATTTTTCAAAGGAAATGGTTTCATGGAAAATGTTATCTCTTCACGATGTGGAAATGCTGGTGGTACCACTAAGACACAACCTCAGCATGTGGTTCAAGAACTGGTATTGCCTAAGGAACTTCTGTGAATGCAGTTAACATCCTTTAGGAAAACCCCTTTGGTGATTAGGATAGGCTTGTGACTTTTTCCCCTCTGCCACTCTTTACCTTCCTTGTCAGTGGGAAGGGACAGATATCCTACGTCTCAGTGTCATTACACTCAGGTAGACAACAAGGCTAAGATCAGAATTTGTCATAAGTTTTTCCCCTGGAAATCATAGAATCATAGAATGGCTTAGGTTCACAAGGACCTTAAAGATCACCTAGTTCCAACACTCCTGACATGGGCAGGAACACATTTCACTAGACCTGGTTGCTCAAAGGCCCATC
Source organism: Chionis minor (assembly GCA_013398295.1). Classification (NCBI taxonomy): domain Eukaryota; kingdom Metazoa; phylum Chordata; class Aves; order Charadriiformes; family Chionidae; genus Chionis; species Chionis minor. The sequence continues at coordinate 245,532 of VZSF01003127.1, read as the reverse complement.
CAACCTGGCCTTGAACACTTCCAGGCATGGGGCCTCCATAGCTTCCCTGGGCAACATGTTCCAGGGTCTCACCACCCTCACAGTGAAAAAATTCTTCCTGAGATCTAATCCAAATCTCCCCTCTTCTAGTTTGAGGCCATTAAACTTTATCCTGTCCCTACATGTCCTTGTAAAAAGTGCCTCTCCAGCTTTCTTGGAGGTCCCCTTCAGACACTGGAAGACTGCTAGAAGATCCCCCCAAAGCCTTTTGTTCTCCAGGCTGAACAACCGCAACTGTCTCAGACTGTCAAATCTCCCCTGCATGGAATAATCAGAGAAAACAGGAACTCAGCCTTGAAAGGAATCCCTGCAGTCAGTACCTTCTGACTGAGGCCAGTCTTTTGTTCTCACAACCAGCTGTGTAATCAGGCAATTTTACTTCTCTTATATATCTCTTATATAAACTTCTTAACAGGACTAGTCAACCAAAGGATCTGATGAGACTTCAGGTATCATTTGTTAGTCAAAAAGAGGAAAATAATGTCTTAAGATGCTCATGAGTAATGAACTTGGCCTTTAAATATAGAGAGTGGTCAACAGTAAATCAACAAACCTTACACTTTTCATTAAAGACAATAGAAATTACAAGTATTCGCTGGTCAACCAGCCACCTGAGTGGTTTTTTTAAACTGAAATGTTGCCCTCATGCAATCTCTCAAGTGGGGTTTGGGGTCCTTGTTTTTCCACATTTCAGTTTTTAATACCATTGAAATGTTCTCCTCCTCTCCTCTCCTCTCCTCTCCTCTTTTTTCTTCTACTTTCTCTCGCTTTAAAAATTTCTGCCCTTGTTTAAAATATGACAAGCAAATGATAGCTAGAATTAGTCAACTGTGCTTTAAGACCATGAAGCACTATCAGGAAATTCAATCTGTCCTCTATAGGCCTAATATCTGTGTAGATGAAACAAAATGATGTTTATTGAATCAACACTAACCACAGCATGGCCTGCATGGGGGAACCAGGCACACTTTATTGCAGAGGCTAGAGAGCATAAAACCACTGATCCTGCAGTTACAGGGTCATAAAATCTTGCTTTCTATGTGAAAAGCATTTAATAGTGGACACTTTTAATACCTCCTCTCTGAGAGACACAAAATACAAGGGACCTTGAATAATTACTCAGTATAAAATATTGGGAGGAAACTTCTGTCACCAAACCAGATGGTCCTCCCCCTCCCTTCGACATCCCCTGAATCCTCCAGCCTTGAACATACAAAGTGTGCTATGACAATTTGACAGTTGATAAGGAAAAGGCATTTACCATTATCTCTAAATAGGAACAAGGAGCACAAAATGAGAATATGGCCCTTTGATGAACATAAGTGTGAGTTCCAGTCAGCTGATCTCAGTTGTGCTTTGTGAAACGGGACTGTTTTGGCTGTGCCTGTGTGAGCTGTTTTTGATGGTAATAAATAGAGCTTAACTGAATAATATTTCAAATGTGTTGCAAGCTGCAGTTTTATTTGAGGTCGTGGTTGCTTTTAATACTGGGCAAAGGGATAAGCTCTGCAATCTTCACATCTGTTTGTTGAGTTTGTACAGCACTTTCTGGATTTGTGCGTGGTACAGAAGAGGGTATCATTTGCCTTTATTGTAATAAAGCACTTGTGGCTGGACGTCATACATACAAGGGAAGGATTCTTCTTGCAGCATTTACAACCGGTGTAATTCACTGAGTTTAACTGAAGACAGGTTGGATTTATGGTGCTGGCTGTGAGAGGGGTGAAACCTATAGTGTCCCTACTGGCTCAGCATCTTCGCTGTTTATAACATTGTTCCTGTGTATTTGCTAAAATAATTTTAAATTTTAAAAGAACATTCTCACACTTGCTAGACAAGGCTGCAAATAAGTGGATATCATAATCTCAGCCCATGAGAGATATGAGGTGTTTATAGTAAATTATAATATTAAGCTTGCATTCCAGAGCTGGGTGGAAAATATTTCCCCTAACTGAATAAAACCCTCTTTTAAGAATGCATTCCCACTCATCTGCCCCAATTCTATCATCAGATGAAACTACCCTTCAAAAATATAGGCAATAATCATAAGAAATAAAAATCCACTGCTTTATTGTCCCCTATCAGCTACCACCATGTTTCTTTGTCTTCACAGCATGGATTTATTCCATCTATGTCGATTCCAGCATTAAGATCCTGCTGTCTCAGTGATAACGGTTGCATTTCTGAAGGCCGGCTGAGTCACTGTTGACCTCAAGCTATGGAAATACATGGTTTTAGAGAAGGAAATCACTGGATCCATGTTTCTATGTTAATGTAAGATGATTCCCACCTTTGCTGTTTCTAGTGAGTTCAGTATCATTACGCACTAGATAATCATCTCTGAGTCAAAAGGCCTGTAGATGTTAAGAGGGTATGTCCTAGTTTTTTAGTGGATGTGTATGTAGTACTAGTATCTGTACAAAGCCTTGTGTTTTAGGTGGTTATTTATGTTTCAGTCAGGAGTGAAGGGAATTGTCTGTTTGGTCCTGTTTTATAAGAACATTACATGAAACTGATAGGGCAGTTCTGACTGTTTCAAATTATTTGGGTTCTGACACAGATTTCAGACCCTATACCTGTGGTTTGAGACTTTCTGCAGAACTCCAAAAGACAGAGATATTATAACTCTGATAGTATTCAGATGCTGACTCAGAAAAAACAATGTGAATCCAAGATTCATCTTTGATTTCTGAAGAATTACACAAGTGTTACAGGATGTAATTGAGACACAGATTTCATCCTTTGTATACAACAGCGTAATAATGGATCAGAAGTAAGGCCAGGACCTCAACTCCACTAACCATAATGTTGTTATACCAACACACAAAAGCCGAGACCCTTCCCTGTTGACTGCAGTGTATGTGCAATGATTTTAAGATTAACCATTTTTAATAATCTGCATACGTACAAAAGCACAGTATCACAGGGATGGTATTTTGTAATTATGCTCTGCATAATATAGCAATCCTGTATGAATTATGTCAGATTGCAAATGGATGTAATCCTGTATGACGAGTTTCTTCAGTTGTGAATTATGTTACATTATGTTGCAGAGACTCTTGAAACAGAAGGCTCAGTCTTTGAATAAGGGGGGTCTTTGTGGTTTATTAGGTGTAACTGATTGACAGTGTGCCTATTTTAACAGATTTCTACTTACTGTGTGTTGTGAGAGAAGAACTGTGGCCCTGTTTTGGAAAGATGATGCATACAAACTCATGGGTGGCAGTATCACTTGACTTAAATGTAATGTAGCTGTGGCTGGAATAATGTTCTCCTCTGCTCAGGAAAATCAAGATCAATGCTGGGAAGTCAGTAGAGTTACAGTTGCACAAGGATTACTTCCATTATTGACAGCTCTGTTTTGCATGATTCAGATGACCAGTGAGGAAATTTTTTCAGAGCACAAAAGAAGTGATAAAAGAATGCCAAAAAGAATGAAATAAAATAGTAGAAAGAGCTTCAGTTTGAAATACAAAGGCATTTTGCCATTAACTACAATTATACCAGCACCTCACCCATAGTCTCAAGACATGACTGGGATGTGATAGTAACTACACCTACTGTTATCTATAAGTGGTATATAAACACAAGGAATTCAGAAGTATTTGTCTAAATCCCAAGGATCTAGAAATCTAGGGGACAAAATAGAAAAAATAATAAAGCTCAAAGCAGGTGGAGGGAAAGACACAAGGAAGGGAAACGGTAATTTCAAACACACACGCACACAAAAAATTTATAAAGCCATTGCCAGGAATAATTAATTTATCAAACAAGAATACAGAGATGTTGAGGCAGAGCACTCTTATCCTGACAGGTGTCAACTGAACCCCAGTTCTGTCTCCTGTTTAATCAAACAGAAACCACTTCTTGTCATTTTGATCTCATACTCCAAGGCTCACAAGACAAGAATCTGGAGTGGTAACTGGATATGAATTCTTACACCAGTTACAGGTGATTCATTTACAGTCCATGAAGGCATTAATCCTAGGAGCTTGATTCTTAGCAACCTTGACTTGCCTGTGAGACAGTTCTGGCCAGAATGTAACATAGGGACAACAGGCACTTTATGATTAGATCACACCTCTTTCTTCCTGAGATTTCTATAACTCTAAACGAGGATGCAATGGACTATTCTCCTCTATGTCAACCTTACACTATCAAGTGATCCCCTTCTCCTATGGAGTCCCTACCTTGTCCCTCCACCTCATTCTCATAATGTTCTATGCATTACCTGACCAGAATAAAACTTCACTAGGGTCCTGTCTGTTTCTGTATATAAGTTGTCTTATTTCTTCCTAAGAAAATGTTTGATATAAAACAAGATATAAGGCAGGCAAGTAAGATAACTTGTTAAAATTATAGCAGTGCCTAAGATTGCAGTGGTCTCCATATACACATTTCTGTGGTTAGAGAGTGATAACAAAGTGACTAAAATTCACCAAGTGCCTCTACAAATTTCTTTACCAAAACAGCAGTGCAGGAGCCTCCCAGGAACTGTAACACTACAGATGCAAAAGCTTAATCTCTCCCCGTACTAGCCTGCAGCTAGACCACCACTGTAGGTGGTGCTGTGGGAAGACTCTATTGGCAGTCAAATCTCTACAAGGGAAATAAGTAACAGAAAATTACCCTGCTTCATTCACCTCCCCCTTCTCTCCTCCCCCCCACCCCTTCTCAAAAGTAGTTTTTAGAGCTGCTAAAGTGTTCAAAATAAAAAAAAAAAAATCTAATTTCTACCTCCCAGTCTTTACCAAGAAGGAATTCCATAATGGAATTATTTATTTTCCTGTACAGATTTCAAGTCTTCACTGTAAAAGCACTAAAAAAACACAAGGAGGAGGGGGGGGAAAAGAAAAAGAAAAAGAAAAAGAAAAAGAAAAAGAAAAAGAAAAAGAAAAAGAAAAAGAAAAACTTTATAGAAAAAAGAAATAAATAAAAAAGACATGAACATATTTTAAAGAAACAGATGAGCATTGTAGCTCAGAGTTTGCTGCTCTCCCCAAAATGAAGAGAAGATAGACTAATTACTCCAGAACTTCAAGTAAAGATAGAGATGTAATGATTAAATGTAATGGAATTAAACTACAGCAGACAGAAGAGGGTTAATACAGGATGATAGAATAAGACTGGAAGAAGAAAATTGTAGAATTATTGAATCATCTAGGTTGGAAGAGACCTTTCGTATCTTCACATCCAATCATAAGCCTAACACTGCTGAAATCATCACTAAACCATGTCCCTCAGCACCACATCTACCTGTCTTCTAAGTACCTCCAGGGATGGCGATTCCACCACTGCCCTGGGCAGCCTGTTCCACTGTTTGACAGCCCTTTCTGTGAACAAATTTTTCCTAATATCCAATCTGAACGTGCCCTGGTGCTACTTGAGATTTGTCTTATTGCTTGTGACTTGGGAAAAGAGACCAACCCCCACCTCGCCACAACCTCCTTTTGGGCAGTTGTAGAGAGCAATAAGGTCTCCTCTCAGACTCCTTTTCTCCCGGCTAAACAATCCCAGTTCCCTCAGCCACTCCTCATAAGACTTGTGCTCCAGGCCCCTCACAAACTTCATTGCCCTTCTCTGGACACCATCTGTCACCTCAGTGCCTTTCTTGTAGTCAGGGACCCAAAACAGAGCACAGTATTTGAGGTGCGGCCTCACCAGTGCTGAGTACAGGGGGACAATCACTTCCCTATTTCTGCTCACCACACTATTGCTGGTATGATCCAGGAGGTTGCTAGCCTTCTTGGCCACCTGGGGGCACACTGCTGGATCATATTCAGCCAGCTGTTGACCAACACCCCCAGGTCCTTTTCTGCCAGGCAGCTTTCCAGCCGTTATTCTCCAAGCCTGTAGTGCTGCTTGGGGTTGTTGTGTCCCAAGTGCAGTACCCGGCTCTTGGCCTTGTTGAAGCTCATACAATTGGCCTTGGCCCATGGATCCAGCCTGTCCAGATCCCTCTCTAGAGCCTTCCTACTCTCAAACAGGTCGACATTCTTTCTATTGACAAAGAATTGCGTTCTCTGTAAGACAAGAAGTCAATGAAAATATCAAGTGAGTTGAGGTTTTGAGGGGTTTTTTTGGAATGTTATGAAAAACTTTTTCTTTCTTTTGCTATACCCTACTAGTTTCTTTAAAAAAAAAATAAGATATCTATTGCTTCCCACAGGAGCAAATCTTTTCTGAACTATAATTACATATGGATAAAACCTAACTACATTTCCACATGGGTAGCAATTGGCTTCCGACTGGCTTCTGAAGTGTTTTTTCTAGAGACAGAATTAGCTTCTAACCCCCTCAGAAAGAGTTCTGGCATCGAAACAGTCTAACAAAGAATGGACCAGAATAGTTTTGAATGAAGAAATTCCTTGCCGTGAAATCCACTCCCTGATGGAAAGGATTACCTACCAGCGTAAACTAGATCTCTCTGTAATGATGTTTGGGTTTCATATAGTACGCTTTATCAGAAATCCTAAGACCTGTGTAGAGAAATAACTTAGAGTGCTAAAAACCAAGAATATGTACATGTACAAGTAATTAATAGCATCTTCTTGTTTTCATTGTCTTTTTAGTAGTCTCATTTTGTCATTTACTTAAAAGAGTATAAACCCTTCACCACTATGTACCCATTACCATCATTATTACATTAATTGCTTTCCCATTGTGTCTCTCATATTTTGTTTACTTCACTGGTGGTTACTGCTGTCATGCCATACCCTTACAAGGAGCTCCACATGAGTAAGTGATTTGAAACCTGATTGAAACTCATTGATTTCAACCATATTCTGCCTAGAAATCATTCATATAAATACTTGAAAATTTATGGCTTCTACTTTCTGAGGCAGGCTCTTATATCTTATAGTCCTCCTTAGTGCTGTGAAATCAGTTTGTCAATCACAGACATCATAAAAGAATTGCAGTGGCAAAGGAACTGCAAAGAAATTTAAACCCACACCATTTTCCATCCTTATCACTTCACCAACACTGTCCAAATAGTCAAGAATCAGATTTGGAGTGTTTTCCTTATGTATTTTGCAGAGGTATATTTGAAAATCTTGTGAAGAAACTCAGAGCCAGGCAAGCTGGTTGAAAATATGAAGAACGTTTTCATCAGTCTTTACTTAACGTGTGCTTGGTGTCTCCACAGGAACACATTTGTTTATGGAGACTAAAGATCTTCAGAGTAAATTCTAAAAGAAGAGAAATTAAGTAATAAATTCAAGTTCTTGACTACATCCTCAGATTGAACATATGAGACCATTTAGAAGGTACAAATTTGACTTTCATTGTGTTGAGGTCTCTGCATCTTGCTGTCTATGAAACCATGAAAGGCCAGGCAGATAAGACCATGAGGAAAGCTCTCCACTGTGTGAAAATTAATATTGCATGCAGTACTAGATTGTGGAAAGATCCTATGGATCCACTTCCAGTAGTAACAGAAGGAAATATGGTACCCTGTGACAGGACAAGGGGCAATGGTATAAAATCAAATATAGGAATTTGCAGCTCAACATGAGGAGCAACTTCTTTATTTTGAGCGTGGCAGAGCACTGGAACAGGCTGTCCAGAGAGGTGGTTGAGTCTCCGACTCTGGAGACATTCAAAACCTGTCTGGATGCCATCCTGTGCAACCTGCTGTAGGTGGACCTGCTCTGGCAGGGGGGTTGGACCAGGTGTTCTCTAGAGGTGCCTTCCAACCCTTAACATTTTGTGATTCTGTGTGAAAGTAATCTGAATTCATGGATTAATACATGATAGCACAATTGAATTGGTACCAAAAGTACTGATGCAAACAAACAGATGTTGTTCTCAGGCACTAAGTTCAGAGAATTTAGAAAGACCTGATATCTCCTAGCTCCTAACCAGTAGTATGCATCTTAATAAGACAGGCTGACAATCTCATGTAACCTGTTTTCTTGTGCGCAAGTATAACACTGTCATATACAAAATGTCACCCCTTATCTTGAATATCCTATACCCAAGGATATCTAAGCTTCCAGAATGAAAATCTGTAATTAAAATGCTGAACAAATTGTTTTGTTTTGTTCATTCCCCAACTCTGTGTCATACACTATCAGACCAAAAGTATTAATGTGCTCAGGTTTCTTTTTCAGATGATAACACAAAAAACCTCAACCAAACAAAACCCAGAATATCTGCTCATGACAAAGATTAGCAATTATTAGTAACAACATTCAGTAGCATCTCTTTTGTCACACATTTTTTTCTGCAATTCTTTATTTAATCGTAACACATGAAAAATAAAAGGCAGAGTCAAACTTGAGATAAATGGTGCAACTCTTTTATCTTTACTGAGGTTTATCACGATTTTGAAAATAGTCAGAATCATAGTAGTTTAACAGAATGGACAACTCAGAATTCAAATAGTATCAGTCATTAAATTACACCCTTAACACCCTAAAAACAACACATAAAATAACCCCAAAACCTATAGTTGTTGATGATGGGATGAACAGATTTAGGGACATTTTATGAAATTTAAGGACATTTTATGAAATTATTTGATGTCTATGTTAATTAATATGTTTTATCAAAGAGCATAGGCTAAATTCTGCAGACTATTTATGATCTTGTCTTCTTAATGTGGTGCTAGTATATTCCCTGACCTTCTGCATCTTAGGTTCTCTAGTCAGATCCCAATGCTGCTGTGAATGCTAAAATGAAGCACAAGACCACCACTGTGAAATTTGTTGTTTTGTCCTGGTTTTAAGGTAGCCATTTTTCACAATGATGGGACACCCGGGAGAACATCGACACAGTTGGTCTAGATCTTTTACAGAAAGTCCCCTGAACTGAGCATATTTACTGTACTTATCAGTTATAAAGACATGTTCCTGGAGTGGCAAAGACATCCTGGCCGGAGAGAGTTCAACAAAGAATGTGTATATAAAATGGGAAAGAGAATATATAAAGGAGAAAGAGATAGTAATAATGCAAAATTTGTTACTGAGAAACAATAAGATGCACAGTAATAAGAGCAGTCATGATTAAATGACCCTCCCTCCATTTACAAGTTTGATGGGATGCTTACTAACTCTAAATTGATAGGCTTTCCTCTTCCACCTATCACTGAAAAAAATAAAGAATTGATTTTCCAAGATGAATTTCCAGGACCTACTTTTCAAAACTATTTTCATGACTTTTAAATGTTGCTAACAGTCACTCTATACATTTGAGGGCAGATTTTCCTAGTTTCTTTGTTTGTTTGATTGCTTTTTTCTGGGATAGACAGGCTAACAGATCTTTGTTTGCTTCTTTCTTTGATCATCTGCTCAATTTTTAAATTTTTTTTTTCTATAGCGCTTTTCACTTGTTGTTAAATAATAAAAATCAAAATATGCAGGTAGCTGATCTGTTCTGAAAGGGCTCCCATTAACTCTATTTGTATCACTTCAAATGAAAGTTATTTATGATTTTATTGGATGGCTTCATGAGTTAAGGACACTTGGGATATTTTTCCTATTGCTCTGAAGGCACAATATTAGTGATACACTGTGTTGCATAGGAACAACACTGTGCTTTCTTGCTGTTATTGGGGAACTTGGCAGTAAGACATAATGAGCCAATCCTTTGACAGAAGTAAAAAGTGACTTATGTACAGATGATACAGGGATGGCATTACAGTATATATCACATGCCCAGCACACAGTGACTTAATTGATAAGAAGGCACAGATCCAGAATGCAAAGAATGGGTTTCCACAAAAGTGAAGACTGGCTGCCAAGAGCTCAAAAGCTTCTCATATATTATTTAAACAACAAGGTCTGGTCATGTATTATAAAAAGATAGTGCAATGTCATAAGACTTTTAGGTATATGTCTAAATAGTTCCCTAGAAATCTTTGAAGATCTAAATTTTCAAAATTCATGAAACAGGGTTTGGGCATTACAGTGGTGACAACCTTCTGTGACAGAACAAGGACAGGGGCAAATGTTAAATTTAGATACATCTTTTAGGCCAAAAACCTCTATGGGCAGAATCATACTCCAAGATACAAAAGTAAACATAATCAACAGAGAAGCTCAAATGCCCAACACAGGGTCAGATGAGTGATGCTTCTCTGTTGCCTGTTTTATCACTCAAAATTCAGAGTAGGACAGGCTTAAGGAGTGTTTTAACAGCTAATCTGAAATAGTCTCAGAGCTTAAACAACAACAACAAAAAAAAAAAAACCCAAACCAAACACAAATACTTATGTTGTGATTCATAATCTTTACTTTTAGATGTCTACACTGGGCATCTACCTCTAAGTGATTCACGTCATCTCCATTGCTGTCTAAGGAGAGGAATAGTAATTTGTTTGATATATTCTGAACATTTTCTTAAGGACAAGATGAAACATGACCTTGTTTCCCTCATTGGCTGGGGTGACAAGATAAAAAATATGTGGCTACCTTACTGCTGTCTACATTTAGTCAGATGAAACCCAGCCTTAATGATCAAGTGGAAGCTAACACTCTCTCTAATAGCTATTTGGAAGCATACACATTATCTGAATTGTCTCTATGAAATAAAAGTAGGCTAGTGCCTAGGTTTTCAAACTCTTAACCAAGTGACAGGTGGCTCCCTCAGAAAGGATGTTAAAATTTGACTGAAGATGGAGAATGAAAACCATCACTTTTCAGGAGGAGGCCTCTCTAGGTCATTCCTAAGGCAAGCTAAAATTATTTTTTGGAACACAGATTGCACAATGAATTTCCAGTTTCTGAAGTTCTCAGAATTTTTGTTGAAAATATACATTTTTATGGTGAGTAACTATTGCTGAGTGACAGGAGGAAATTCATATTGAAATATGTAAAACATGTTTTGTATTGATTGATTTTCAAGACCACTGAGTAGATTGCACAATTGGATTGAAGTTAACAGATTTATTCCATTTCAATGATTCTGTCCAAGCTTTTCAAGCTGTGTTACATAAAACACAAAAAAAATTCCTCCAAACTAATAGAAATAACATTAGGCATAATACTAATGAAATGAAACATTAAGCATGAATTTAAGCAAATATAAATAAAATACAAAGTAAAATCCATTATGAAATAATATTATATCTTTGTAGCTGTCTAATCCATCCATTTAATTTATACATAACACGTGGAAGCAGATTTTTTTTCAGTGTGTTCTCACCAAAACCTGATACTATTTGGAAGACATGCATGCATATTAATTGCAATACATGTTACAGATAGAAAAAGATCATTCTATTCAATAAGTCATAAGTTTTTACAGCTGTTTAGTTACTTCCAAAGTTATCAAATAACTGAAAGGTTCTTTGCATAACACATTTTCAGATCACATGTTCTACATAAATATGGGGAAACACAGGAAAACGTATTGCTTTGGCCTGTTACTCAAGAACCTTTATTCAAATGTGTCCTGTCAGTCCTTGCTGTAAAGGAGTAGATTAGGAATCACTAGCTTAGTCAAGTAGAAAAACGTTCTGGTTGCTAGAGGAAGAAAAGTGGTAGCGAGCAATCATTTTAACTTAGAATTCAAAGTTCTCAGTTCATAGTGTCCCCACACACTGCTTATAGAATTAGTATTCTTTAAGAAACGTGTTAGTAAAGGAGCAGTGAGTGTTCTCAATGTTCTCAAAGCTTTTCTTCTTTGCACAAAATCCATGTGAAGAAAAAGTTTATAAAAAAAAAAGCAGAAGAGAGATTCAGTCAAAAGGAAAGCATCTAAGAAAATGGAAGATAAAATGAAAAAAAAGAATGAAAAGAGAAAAAAGGATTACAGAAGGAAAAGGAAGGTGCAAAGTGGCACAAGAGAGAGAATGAGGGAAAGTCAATACACCAAATCATAGGAAGCAGCACCTGCTCACTGTAGGTGCTCACACAACTATTTATTTGCAACTAATGCTATGATGTTGCATTTGGCAGCTACATTTCTCCAGATTTATTGTGTGTATTATAAGTTTCCACATCCTTGTCTCAGCTTCTATGCCAAAAGGCATGATTTTCATATATTGTGGATACAGTGACAACTGCAACTGTAGATGTTCATCCCCTCTGAAAGTTTTATCAACAGAGATGTCCACATACAAAAGGACATCCAGAAGCTTCTGCCTTTTGCATCCTTTGTGGAAAAAAAATCTGGACAAGTTAGAGATTATTTTTCCATCCACTTGATACACTGTATTTTACAGGGGAAAGCTCCCTTCAGAAGAAAGTGAACTTCATCTTGTAACAGGTGGAATTTGAGACCACAGAATGTGATTCAGTTCTTCTTTGTTATCTCAACCCACCCTCCACCCCAAACCTCAAAACAACACAAAAAGAAACATTTGTTCTCTCTTCACTAAAACCATTCTGATTTATACCAGAGTGAGTGTACAATAAGTAAGAATGGAATCCATCTCCAAAAATTTTTAGCAGCTGCTTTCATAAGATTCATTGATAGCATCCAAGTAAATATTTCTATGTATATATCAATATTTTAAAAAAATTGTTCTTGTATGACTTCTAAATGTTTAAAACTTCTTTTATGGGAACAGGTAAAATGAAAAATTTATTACCACAGATCATTATTGAATTTCATCTACGTTCATGTATGGTTCTTATTAAATATTAGAACAGTGCAAATTCAAATCAAACCAAATCAATGACATGGGTTATCCAATATAATGTTTTCATATGAGGAACCAGTAAGATAATTTTAATGCCTTTTGTGGTATTCAAACTTGGGCAATTTTAATGACATTACTTTTCTCCCTCTAGTAAATAATTTGAAGACAAAGTTCTCATGCAAGTCATGAGCCCCCAAGATACTTAAGCAACAGCCAAACAGCAAAGTATTTTGATGTAAATTGAGTTTTCTGTGCAAATTAATAAATCTGAGACAAATATATGGTATGCAGCAAGATTCCCCCAAACTCAAAATAAAACAGCAATAAAAATGCTGAAAAGTGATAAAGCAACAATAATCATCAGAGATTTTATGTATGACTTGGAAAAAAATAGTTACTGTAAATGAGTGGGTGTTCTTCTCTTGCTGTATTTTCCCTCCTTATTTCCGTTTTTGTTGTTTCATTTTCTTTGATTGCTGAACAGAAATGTGTCTGCAAAGTGATTAATTAGAAGAAACAAACAACTCTAGTTCCCCCCACCAGTCTCTCTTTAAAAAAGGAAATAGCTTCATCTCTATAAGATCCCTTCCAAAGTCTTCATTATTACAGTGTGGTGGGCTTTGAAAGTCATTTACATAATAGCTAACAAAAATGTACTCAGCAATACACCGGGCCCACTAAACACGGGAGATAATTACACTGGCAGAATGATATTCCACTGCCAGCTCCATTTTCAAGATACATTTATTTGCCCTGTACACAGTTCTGAACAACCAAACACACACTAACATATCGCGTAGGTGTGCACTATTACAATCTACATGGTTGGGGGAAGGGAAGAAATGCAACACAATATTCTTGGCATGTATGTACCACCCAAATGGTATTTTTCATTATCTCCTGCACTGGGAGCATTGTATTATTCCACTGGGAAGTCATAGCGAAGAGGATATAATTATCAGCAAAGTAATGGGGATCCTCTTGCTAATGACCAGCTATTCAAATATCTCAATATAATCGCTTTGCCCAATCTCTCCCCATTGCCTACTCTTCTGGAGAAACTCATCATTTTTTCCACTTACTCCAGCATAATGAATTCATTTTGCATTTTCTTTGTGAGAAATTAAGAGGAATAGCAATGTAATGTGTTGACATTTGAAATGCAGCATAGAAAAGTTTAGACTGGCAATTTAGTTTAATCACCCACTAGCAGGGAGAGGCTGCTTATTAAATTAGTTCTTGGTGTACAGGACATGTATTTCTCAGTTAGTCTCTCTTTTTTTTTTTTTTTCTTTCATCCATGACTTAGTTCACTAGAAAGAAAGCAGAAAAAAACATATTCACCTCAAGTATTTTAATCTATACATTTCCCTTTATGCTCATTGATGTTGTCAAAGAGGATGAGTGATGGTTGAAAGTACTTAAATACACATAAGAAAACATATCTTCTGAAAAACACTACAAATTACTATTAAATACCCCTTTAAGATAAGTCCACAGAGAATAGTACTGATCATTCATTGTTATAATGCTCTCCCGGTATTTTTCCAAATAGCCCAAGTTCATCCCTTGTTTCCTGATGAAATTTCAACACAGGCATTAACACTTCATTCCTGCTTATGCCTATTTGAATTTTTAACAGGGTACAGAATTATTCCATCCCAAGATCACTTAAAAGTTCCTCTGAGTAGTACAAAAATGACTTTATTATATTTTTGAAGTGGTTATACTGCAGGGGGAGCTGGACAAACCTTGGTGGGTTTTTTCTTTTCCTATTATTATTTTGGTTTTACACAGATGCAAAATATAAATATAGGATATAAAATTGTGGTCATCCATGTTTGCGATGTCGATGCAGCCCATAACTTCTAGAAAGCACTGGTGATGTGTAGGTCATCCAGAATGAGGACAGGACAGTGAAATAGTAATTACTTTTCCCATCACCACAAAAAAACTTTTGGGTAACACATATTAATTGCCACAATGATTTCCTGGTATTTTCTTAATCTGGAAGTCTTTCAGGTGCCTCACAATATTAAGGCACATACTGTGTCTTACATAATAACACACTGTTATTTCCTTCAAGTGGGCAAAAGTATGTTTAATATGATTCATATTGAAAAACTTGACAAGTTAAACATAATTTATTTTAGCATGGCTTTATCTCAATTGAAAAAAAATATTTATGGTTTAAACAATATATTTAGATCTACTGTTACTGGGATAACAAAGTCTACACCAAAAGATATTATCTGTGGCTAAAAATGCCATCATTTCAAAACAAAAATACAAAATAATCCTCTCAGGTAATGTGGATTGAATCTGGTGTAAGGAATGCAATAGAACAGAATAAAATAAAATGTAATAGATTATGTTTTGAATCCTTTCACCAAAGATCTTGACAGTAGACAAATACTAAAGAAGATAAGCCATTTTTTTTCTTACCATTTACCTCAAGAAAATATTAACAGGGATTTCAAAAGAAAATTAAAAGAATCTGGATATGGCCAAGGACTTTCATTACTTCATGTGACACACTTTATTAAGGACAGTCACTATTTCAGAACCTTTTTATATGAAAACCATAATAGCTGCCTACATATCTGAAGTTCCTCAGTGAATGACTCACTAGGACTATTCTTTTTGCACTTGAAAGAAATAGGGCAAATTCTTCTCACATCTCCTTGTTTTACTCTGGTAGAATATTCCACTGGCTTTATCTGAATTATTCCTGATTTACATGCATGAAAGAAAAGATTCAACTTCCATGGTTTTAGGAATTTCTTCCTCTGATAGTTTTGCTTCTTAAGTAACTGAAATTGTGTATGGTAACTTACTGGCTTAAAAATCCCCACAATTTCCCACAAACATTACTCAGAGCTCAACACATACTCTACTGGAGCAAGATGACAACAGCAGGTCCTTAACAAAGCTGTTGATTTCTCAGAGTAAAAGAGAGTTTTCTGCTTGAAAAGTCCTGCAATTTCCTCTTAGTGCCAGCAAGCCTGCTTTGCCCTTCTCCCTCCTTCCCTCCTCTGATATTTTTCTTCTCTTTCTTGTAGTTTCCAGGTTTATAAAATATGGTGAATTTTTTTTTACATTTTTTTTTTCCTTGCTGAGGAGCTTTATGAGTATGCAGGCTGCTCACCGCTATTTCAACCTCCTGTAGTTAGCTTCTGCAAAGGAGACACTAATTTTCACATCAGAGCCTACCAGTTTGTAAACTTGTCTTACACCATTAATTTCAGAAACCTTCCAATGTCTTTCAATGGGAAATTAGCAGTCAAATGTGTTTAGTTTGCAGAAAGAGCAGCCGTACCACCGACAAGAGCGACAACTCATACAACTGTAAGTCGTTAAGAATAGAATTTCTTCAATTACGAATGCATACATTGTCAATGGTGAGTGAAAGGAAGAGGCAAAAAGGAGATAGAGGAGGAGAAAGTAACACAGACAGAAAGTGCCACAACAGGCTCCAAAACTTTCTGCATTAGTCAAAACCTGTCAGCATTCAGCCTGTGTTTCCAAATGACTATTGTTAAAAAAGTGTTAAAAAAGCATACTGGTTCTATTGTTCATCCCCGTGGGGGGTGGGGAGGGAAGACTTGAAATTTCAAACGCTATTTTTAAAGGATCCTATTTAAAGTTTTGGCAGAGTAAGAATCTAATTATTATATGTCATTTTTCTAAATGTAAATGAGAAAACAGTTAAAGACAGAAAAAGAATCCACAGTCTTTCTGGGTTTGAAAAGCCCTCCTGCTGCTGACTGCATTGCGTTTTCATCCCTCCTTCCTCAGTGCAAGTATGTCGCAGACTGCAGAAAGCACCCTTTCCCCACTAAGAGCACAAGGAGCCACTACAGGCTTGATGAGATGCCCCGGTGAACTGAAAACAAGGAGGCAGCAGGTCCCATGAAGATGACAGTTGTGTCGAGACATCTGCTGACCACTGCCACCTGTGCCTGTGAATTAAAAAGAGTGACAAGACACGAACCCAGATCCCATCAGCTGCTTGGGGCAAATTCTGCTCTTTTCTCTAAAAATCAACAAATATGTCAGGATCCTGAATCAGGACAATTGTGCCCAGGGATTACTACAAGATGAATTTTGTTATTAGTGAGAGATGACTAGCAGAGGTGACCTAAAGTTGCCTGTGGATGTAATGGGTTCATGGAGTGGGAAATTAAGTGATAATGATAGCAGACCCCAGAGCAGCAATGGAGGATGAGCACCCAGTTCTCATGGAACCCTTCAAAAATCTACACGCTGTTCACTACCTCTTTTCTCAAACTTTCAGTTTCATAGCTAAGAGTTATTTTACATTTTCCTCATCTCCTCTTCACACTGCAGGTCCCTCTGGTCTATCATCACCCTCCTCCTCATCTTCATCATGACTACAGCTTTTTAAAGCTTAGTTGCAATCTGCCCCAAATAGTGAAAAAGCCCTTTATATTCTTATGTTGATGCCCTTCAAAAGAGACCCAAGGGGAAAAATGAACTGAAAAGCTGCTCACCTCCTAGATTTGTGGAGTTGTTTTCAACACTGGTATTGTGAAGCATTTCCCTCTCAGTCTTAGCTGGATATTTCTTACCTCAGGATATGTACGGAGGTACCCTAAGGCATCCCCCCAGGTCAGGATGTAGAGTTACAGGTACAAGGATAATGAGGAGCCATGGGCTATGGTGTTTTTTCAGCATGCTGTTGTCATCCAGCTCTGTACATCTCTATTTCAGCAGGCTGAGTGCCACATCTCCTCTCTGTCAGGCTGGTTTGCTGGATCAGGCCTCAGACCTGGTACAGCTGGAGTGGTGCTGGGGGAAAGGGGAATCAATTAAAAGGTATAAGGAGTATTATATATTCTTTTTTTGGGGAGTGGAAGGGCAGGGGCTGTCTACTGTTTATGATTTGCAGTTTGCAGTCTGGATTTTGTCTGTCTGCCACATATTACTAAATTAGCCTGCAGGAGAAGCCACTGGGTGACTTGATTTTTTAACATTTTTTTATTTATTTTTGGTCAGTTTATTTAACTCCATGCCTTATAACATCTATTCTTTAAATCAGTCTATGTCTCACATTGGCTATGCTTTAATTCAGAGATTAAATCCACTAGCACCGCATTGTTTCAGTGAGCCCTCTGTGGCACACATGAAGCCCTTCTCATCTTCCCAAAGTGTCCTTTGTCACAATTGGTCTTCTGTTCAAGAGCCTGGAATAGAAAAGGTGTTACCAGTCACAAGTGACATGTGCTAGGATACATGAAAGTGAATCTTCCTTCTGTCTATCTTGTACGTACACTTGAACATGATTTGGTGCATTAATCTCTACACATCTCTTTTTCTTTTAAATAGGGTTGTCAACCTGCTACAGCATATATATGGTTTCCTGCTTAAGTAAATAAATACAGCAGAGCCTTTACTGGCTATTAAATGACTTAGCCAAAGAAGTTTTTGATGGCTGTGTTTATAGCTACAAATTAAATAAATCCCTGGGCCTGCTCAGTTGCAGAGGCGAAAGTACAAAATGACTCACACTCAATACGTTACTCCACACAGCCCTAAGAATAGCATGGTCACCTTGCAACTACCTGTTGGGTCTTTAAGCCATTCTAATGATCAGCGATGAACAGGAATTATGTAGGAGTATACGAGTTGGTTCAGACCAAAACCAGGCAAGGAACACTTCTAACAACAATGTAGACAATCACATTCAGTGCACATAAATGTAGTTTACTGATATCAGTCCAAGTGACTACTCACTAAGATGTTCTGGCATCTCCTTTTGACTGGAGGTGAGAAGCAGGGATATGTGGATAAATAGATTTATAACTGTCTTAATGCACTATTTGCTCCTTTTTAGGATATTGTCTGGTCCTTTTCTCAGACTAGTAAAGCTGGGGATAAATACAGTTTATTTATTTCTAACTTGATCATTGCAGAAGGCAACTACTCATTATCTTTTCTGAAACAGCGAAGACAATTTATTCATTTGTTATTTTTAACGTTTTTATTAGATCATAACAACCCTAAGTTTTTGGCCCACTTAGGTACTAAGGAAGACAGCAAGACTGATGAAAATTCAAAGTGCTAAATAAAATGACTTTAGGAAAAGCCCCTTCCCCAATTACATCTATTCGTGGAGGATTTTTCCATTACAGCTCTGAAGCTGATGCAATTTTTATGCATTATAAGGCCACACTCTATAAATTTATTGCCCCTCAAATGAGTGCATTAATATTGATGGCAGCTAAAACATTGCAAACATGTTCTGCCCATTAATGCCTTGGAATAGAGTCATTATCCCATTTTATTCCCACTAGAGTGGTGGGACTGATAGGTGTAGAGAAGGATCTCAAATAAAAACTGAGAACGAAGTTTTCTTTACAGATCAGGGCTCATATTCACTAGTAGCAGCTCAGATCTGCCGAAGGTTTGCAGTCCATTACTTGTCCCTGACATCTTGAGACTCATAGTCATAAAGAATAATTCACCCAAAATAAATTTGAGGGCTGCAGTGGTTGCATTTACAGATATACACACGTCCTGGCCTCAATGGACATATACCATGGAATACCCAATACCCATTATGCACATATTCAAGAGAGAAACAAAAAGATATTTGAAAGTGATATCCCATTCGTCTAGTTTTCTTACTGAGCTCTGCAAAACTTGCTTTGTGCTCACTAGCCTGAAAGGCAGTGGTAGTATCCTGCTCATCTTCAGAGCAGCTGCCAATGAAGTGTCACACTTGCTTGGCCTCCATTTGGAGAAGGAAGAACAGGAGGCAATTTCTGGAAACATGAGAGGCAAATCCACTTCCACTTTACTCCATCTCGGTGCCTCAGTTTAGTAAAAAATTGTCGTCCTGAATGCTACATGGAGATGAAGGACTGCAATACCAGTTATTGTGTGAAATTTCCAAATGCTGTGATATTTCCTTTTGGAACTAAACTTTGCCACAGGAAAGCATGCCTCTTCCACGGTCTTCCCCTTGCCTGAAAAGTTCAGAAGTTATGTATATGCACATATGTACACATGTAAATATGCATATATAGAAATTACATCTCAGCACACAATTTATGTATTACATATATATTGCATATAACTATGCACATATACATATAACTATGCACTGGGAAAATCACAACTGTGTTAACAGTCTCTTGGTCTGGCACCCTACTATTCCTCAAAGTTAGGGTGCTCTCTGTACACCACAGGGGATTGAACACATGGAAAATTAAAAAATAAAAAATTGTTGAGCTCAACTTTTTTAAGCCACCAAAGACCACCTAAATGCAAGGAGGAAAAAAAAATATGAAAAGAGTATGTGGACTTTTTTTTTTTTCGTTCAGGGGGGTTTGTCACATTTTTTGTTTGGAATCTCACTTAGAGAATTTTATTCCTGGGTCTCCTGGGGGGCTTTTATAAGTAGAAGAAACTGAAAATAAAACCAGCAGGTTAAATGCACGAAATAAAAATCTGTGAGAAAAATAATAATAAAAATAAAAGACTCTGAGCTTGAAGGTTTAGAAAATGTCTGCACCTACCTCTAGAACAATGAATTACATTAGAGTCATAAGAATGCCTCTGACCACCTGTTCATGTCAGGAAAACAGCTCCCTCCTTTTCTCTTGCCTTTTCTTATTTTTATTACCTCAAGGTTGGGCTGCAGCTATGTGCTGTAGCTAAAGAGATGCCTTTGACCCAAGAGGGAGTGAGCACTGGCGTGGAGTGCAGTGGGCAATGGCAGGGGGATGCACCCTACTGTAGAGTCCCAAACCAACACCCATAGGTGGCTTACACCTGGTTTGGAGAACCCAGACCATTTTGAAAGCCCAAACATAACTAATTTTATTTCCAAAGTCAACCCCTTATAGCCTTGGAGTCCTGTGCATTTGCAGTCTCTGTCTAGGTCAAAGAAAAGTTGCCGGTTTTACTCCATCAAACACTGAAGGCATTATGACCCTGTTATTTGAGAGACCTTTGCTCTATGTGAACACTTGTGATCAAGTGAGCTCCTCTCATATATAAACATCTTGGTTTAATCAGTTATAGGACCACCAAAGTTTCTCAGTGAGATCCTGAACTCATTCCTGTGGGACCTGAATTTCACCTCCTTCACAGTGCACCACAATGCTCATCTGTTCCCTCAGGGTTACAGTAAGAATAATAATGATGGAGGTTGTTACAACTGATACTTGTTGCTGAATGGGGTGGGGACTTGGTCTGTAAAGTTTTTAAGTTAGGGAAAGTATTTTATGCCTAATTAAGGTAAGGGGTTTTCTTGTACTAGAAGATGCCTTGAGCTTAACATAGGCTTAACCAGCTTGAAGTAGGAGAAATAAAAGGAATAAACTTTTCTCAGCTACACTGTGAAGGGAAGAAGGAAATTTGACCTACGAATATTGTTGCACTGTGCCTATTAACTATTATTTTAATAATAATGTTGCCTCTCTCACTTATCCGTGTTGCTAATTATGAAACATTCTTTGTGGAGTGCCATCAGTGTGCTCGGTGCTGTAATCAAGCAATCAAGCCTGAACTTGGGAAGGATGTTCTCAAGTCAGAAAAAATAACTGAAAAACAGAATGGGAATTTGGAGCCATCTATTCTCCTGTTCTAAATCTTCAGGCAGAACTTCCACCACAGACCAACAAGGAACTACTGCATGGTGCCTCATTAAGATCTCAACTCAGCAAAGCACTTAAGCATGTAGCAGAGTCAAAAGGATTTAACAACTCAGTTGATGTTAAGTGCCAAGCCAGGGTCTAAATCAAGAATAATATACTTTATAGTCTATTTCTTTGGAATATTGTCTTGTTTGAGGTGAAAGAAGGGAAGAGTTCAGCTTTCTCTAAAGTCAATTGTGCTATGCATATTATCCCAAATCCTACTTTCTAGCAAAGGTGATAAAGACAACAAAGATAACAGGTGATTTGTTAAGATACCAGAATTATGCAAAAATCATCACTTGTTTTCCTTTTCTTGTCAAAATGCAAATATTCTTTTAAAAAAAAAGATTATTTTACTATTATTTAAAAATATGCCTGTTGGAGAACACTGCATAAGGGGATATTTTTACACTACTCATTTTATTTTCTTCAGCATAGTTTAAACTTCACTTCTATGTTAACTCATACTTCACAATTGCTCCTAGCTACGTCTTCCATCCCCTCAGTTTTTCCACCGTTTAAATGGAGGAGATTGATGTCAGTGTTCCTTCCAATATAGTCTGAAATACAGAGTTCAACAAAGCTGCATGTTGCAGACTAAACAATATGCTTAAAATTAAATAAATAAATAAGAAGATAAATAAATAAATATACAAAACAGAAAAGCAATTCAGTATAGATTGATTCAGGGGATAAAAAAGGCCCTTAATTTAAAACTTGGTAAACCAGGTGTAATTTATAATTTTTTCCTTAGGCAATTTTATCACTTCTCAATAACAAAACTGATTATTTAGCTACACACAGTTCTGCTCAGAGTAGTCACTTTTATTAATAAGATCCAGTCTGATCTGATTAGAAAACTAAATTCAGGAACATCTCCTATTAGCTTCCATTCATCTCAGCAGCTATTTAAAGTGCAGCTGATGTTTCATAGAAAAAAAAAAATAAAACCCAAAACCCTACAGTGGAACATTTTTATATGCAGTCCCACTAATACATTAGCTATTTATTTTTACCTTTTTTTCCCCTTACTCCCAGTTAGTCAAAAGGTAAACATTTGTAGATGACAAGACTGTCAATATTGCATCTTTACTTCAAAGCAAAAGTAAACAAAGAGATGAGCAGCTGCCTTGAAAGGATGAGAAATTTGCATTATGAACTAGGAATGTAAATCTTGCATAAAGTTTTAAATGAAAATGCTGCATAAGCCAGATTTATCATGAAGGTACTGACCAGTACAGTCTCAAAGCAGGTACCTTCTGTCCTTGCAAAAAACACTGTTTTCAATTCACGCAAACTATCAGGGAAACAAATGCAAGGGTTTGTAGCTGGTGGAGTACCAAAAGCACAGTCACAGTTCTTCTTGCTGCTGCTGCCTTAAAGATGACATATGGCTTTCACCCCTGAGTATGGGCAGTTTGGAAATGCACCTTCAGGCTCCTGCCTGTAACCTTTATTTTCTCTTTTCTCTGCTGATTTCAAATGCAGAGGGCTCCTGAGCATGGCAAAGTTGTGTTAGCTGGTGGGTATTTTATATATTGACAGCAAGGAGTAAGGGGGAAGCAGATTTCATGACGCTGACAACATAAAATAAAATGAGTGAAGGGGGGAACAGGACAGAGAAATTAAGGCATCACAACTAGTTAAAGATTTCAGAAGAAAGAAAGAGGCAGAATCTCTTACTGAAGGATCTTGTCTCCGTATCTATGTTCTTAAGAAAACATAACTCACTGAGCCACATCCGCACCCGCTAATTAAATGTCTAACTTTTCTCTCAGATTCAGCAGTTTGCATGAAATGCACAGAGGAGCACTGCCAGCGAGAGGCATCTGCTCCTCCCACAGAAGATTCTTGCAATGCAGGATTCTGCAGTAAACCAGCCAGGAGTACAGCTTGCCTCTCCTCCCAGTCATGAAACTCAGCACTTGCAGCTCTTTGGGGTACAGTGCTGCCTCTTGACCAACTGCTTGTAAGTGCTTTCATCCTCACTCTGGTACCCAATTAATACCTTGTTAGCCACACACCTGCAGTGCCTTCACACGGAGGTCACCAAACCTCATGGGCCTGATTCTCCAACTGTTGCTCAAGCCCCAAACAGGAGTCACTCCATTAAATCAACATCTTTAGAGGAGCCTAAATAAAACGGGAGCAAGGTTATCTGCAACATTAACCCTTTTCCTCTCTGTTTTTCCAGCACACGCACCCATCAGCCATCTGTCACTGCTGTGAAAGTAATTAGCTAACAGGAACCCTTCTTCTAATCATAGCCGGGCAACAGCAAAAACAAGAACAAATGCAACTCTCAAGATATTGTAGTGTTTCTCCAAACCCTTCTGGAGCTGCTACATCTCAGGAAAAGCAGTCAGGAAACTTGACTGATGTAGTAACAACATCAGCAGTATGCTAAAAGTTGTGCATCTAAATAAGTCATTCATGATGACTGCTTTGTGTTTTGGCCTCATAAAAATTCAGGCCTACTACAGCATGGGGAGAAAAGCTCTGGGAAATGAAATGAGAGCAGGGAGAGACAAATGTAAATAGAAAATGTGTTTCCGAATTGTGCTACAGGGACTAGTCTGAATACAAGCTGCTGGTAAATGATGGTGTTTCACTCAAAGAAGGATATTGTCCAGTGGTGCTAAAATGAAGAAATAAAGTTTCAAAGAATTATCACAGCATAATATTGACTCAAAAGCACTATCTCCAAGACTTAAGCTAAAAGAAATCTCCTCAGGAGAGGTGTATATGTAGCTATGAAAAGATAACATTACCATCTACATTTCGGGACCAATATTGCACTAACTTTTCATCTCAGTAAATTCAGTGTCTGATGCAGTAAAGTCCCGTAATTGGCTTGGGAGGACAGGGGGAGAATATAATATGTTTTAAAATATTCGTGCATCTGGCACAGAGGATGGCTTGAATTTAAGGATAGTACAAATAATGCGTATATTAGGGAGGGCTGAACTAGTGAGCATAAACTAAGAAAACACTGACTTTTTAACATGCAGGAGGTTGGTGTAATCCTTAGATATACATTATTTTCACACTTATGAGCAAAAGATGATCCTGAAAAATATGGTGAGAAAGACCATTTATGAAGTATACTGGCCTTTAGGGAAAGTGAGAATACTGAAACACTCACAAAGCAGGCCATTCTCATAGTGTTTATATCTTAGCATGCAGACCCAAAAAGTTTACAGTATTTGGATGAAGAATGCTACTCCATAACTTTCCACTTGAGCCTTTGGAGAGACTGTATTGAGAAACACAGACTTTAGGGATCTGTCAAGAATGCCATTTGCTTAATCATCAAAGCTTTGGTTTTAACACTTTTAGGCCCAAATCTTGTCCACATCTGCTTTTTTGAGGTCACTTAGTGAATGCCACACCTTACAGACCTTGTACAGACCTTATACACCTTTGTACAGACCTTGAAAAAGTCCCCAAGGTTTCTTATTTCTACAGTTGTTTGGAGTCATGAAGTTCCTTATTTTCAGTCAGGGAGAAGAGAAACTAAGGTTGGATTATTTGATAGCAGTTCAGGTCAGGTTTGGCTTTTTTACTACCAAGATTTTGAATGAAAAAGAATCAGTATAACTGGTACTAGTACCTATACACATCTCTGTAGTCTCAATTAATTAGAAAGGAATCAAACGAGTGATGCATTCTGCTTAGCTCTGATGACCATGTGATGAAGTAATGGCTGTCTATAAAAGCACCAATAGTATAAATGCTTTGGAAGCAGAAGGTGTTTTGAGGCATGCAAGACTCACGTTTGTAGGGCTAAAAGGAGAAAAAAACAAGAGTAGTCCAGGCTGAGAATTTATTTTCATAACTTTGTAGTTTGCTAATTTGAATTGCTGGTAATAGAACACTCTTTGGACTGCTATACGAATATAACTGCTTTTATGGATAAAGCAGATGGCTGCAGTCAGCTGATATCTTTGTGTCTATTCTCTGCTTCACTACTAAATTTGTTTTGTGATCATAAACAAATTAGTAGGACTGAACTTGTCCAAACAGTATGGATTGGATCCAGTCTTAAAGCTGGGAACCTATACAATGTCATGCTATTTTCATTAGAGGATTTGTGTAACAAAAACAAGGTTTCTAATAGGTTCCANTTTTTTTTTTTTTTTAATGCAGGTCTAAACCTTTCTGCAAAACAGAAAGCTGAGGCAGAAATTATGATAAGACAGCCTGTCCCATAGATTGCTGCTGCCAGTATTCTTATATTTGATGCTACTTTTTCGCACTATAATGAGTGTAGCTGAAACTAAGCTACACTACAGGTAACTAGTCCATGGCAGTAAGCAGAGGAAATAGTGTTTTCAGTAAGCTAGAGAAAATTCATGTAAAAATATAAGCTGATGTTATTAAGCTGGTTGTTAATGCAGTAGAAGTGCTGAAGCTTACTTGTTTAGACAGTTGGCTGTGGTGAAATTAAGCATGCCTGAAATTTGGATAGAACCACAACTTAAATAGAAGATGACAAACAATTATATCTCACGTTTACTTTTGTGCTAAGGGGTACTGTGACATTTTGTTCTGAGTAGCATCTCAGGCAATGTAAGGATGTGAAAAATTCTATTCCTCTTTTGCTTGAAGTTCAGGCTGTGTGAAGTTGAGGCTTTCTCTCAGAAGCTTCCTGTGATGTGATAATGCAAGGAAAAGTCTTTGCTACTGTGTCCAACTCACCCATCTGTTACATTGTTGCTTGCTGGATGCATAGAGATTTTCAAACACTGTGGTTAATACTTCCCTGACGGGTAGACTAACACCGAACTTTTCCTGTACCATGTGTCCAGACAAACTGTATGCCCCTAATTCAATAATAAAAGTTTTTGAAAAGTGAGAGGGAAAAGAAAAAAAGTTGCATAAAATAAAACTTCAATGTTATCTGCTTTTATTTGGTGGGTAAAAAAAAACATATCATTTTCATAAAAACTGTACACCAGCTTTCATCCAGGCACAGTCAGTGTCAGTGATTCCATGCCTTTTCAGCTGAGAACTTCTCTTGGTTTTATAACTTTTCCTTTTTGGTGCTGGAGGTACTTTTACAATTAGTTCCTTAGTCATCATTCCTAGCCAGCACCAATTCAATATCTGAAAACAAACCCAGTGTTTAACTGCTAGGTTCTGATATTGGGTTTGCCTTACAAATAGCTCTGAAAACAGCTAATGAAGTCCTCTGTTTATATATTTATTGATCTGAATGACGCTGTTGATCATTCCACATCACCTCACCTCACTTTAAGACATGCTATGGTACGATGAATGTAACAAACTTGTCTGATGTGGGTTTTCTTTGTTTGGTTTTAGGGTGGGGATTCTTTTAGTATAATTTTTTAGTAGAAAAATAAATTTAGTATAAACTTTTAGTAGAAAAATTAAAGGCTGGCTGTATCCCATCGTGTAATAGTATCATTTTATACAACTCAACGTACAGCTCAGAAGTTACATGTGGTTTACTATATAGGCACCTGTTCAACTGACAATGACAGCTGACATTACTATAATGGAAATGCCCACTGTATATTTATGGAACATTAATTCATCTTATAATATTGCAGCTGTCAAAATCTACTGATGTAGATTTTATTTCGTACGTTTTCCTTTTCTTCCTTGTAATTCACTGGGATTTTTTTGTGTCAGAGCTTTAAAAGGAGATTAGTTAAATGTCCCATTTGAACTATTTTCTTTGTCTTCAAATTCTTGGTCTTAATGAGTCACTGTAAGCATCTCAGCCTTTTCAGAAAAACAGACTCAATGAAAATACAACCTGTTTAATACAAAGGGATTCTTCTGTCTAGCAAGAGGAATAGGGCTGAGATAATACCATATAAACTGACAAAAGAATATTGCCATAAGTGGAGGATACTCAAAGACTTTCCTAGTCCCTTAGGGAAAGATTTGAATAATGCAAGGTTAAGGGGCTTGGCATATTTCCTCAGGACAGCTGTTCTAGTCCTGCAGAACAACACAAAAAAAACACAGAGGCAGACTGGGATGGAAGGTGTTATCATACAAACAATGCTTGCCTCACTAGTATAACAATGAGCACAAGGTGCAATGCTGGGACAGATGGATAGTGAGGAATCAGGAGGGAAAAGCAAAGGTCATAAACCAGAATTGATGAAAACCTAGACAAAAAGCAAAGGTACAGGTCACTCATGACACTGAGCATCCTGCTCTTCAGTTCTTCTGAGGAACTATTTATCGTCTTGACTAATGTTGTGATGAAGTAAGAACAGTCAAGGATAGAGGGAGGTGGCAGAAAAACATTGGTCAATTAAGAAATGAATCAGCTCTCAAGGCTCTCAGTTGTGCCATGCTTCAAAAGAACAGACTATGGTTGAACATGGTGAAAAGAAGCAAAGTCTTATAGCGGGGCAAGGGAGGAAGACATGAGAAAAAGAATGATTCTGTTAGCCAGGTGAGTTGTCATTAGTGGCACACAGGTTGTGGTCATCATTATAAATTGTCAGCCTCATCCAATAAGATTTAGGCACTTCTAATAATGCAGGAGTGCTTGTTTATAATGTATTGACATACAACTTTATCCGGGTAAATGGCAAGTCCCTAAGTACTTTTTGCTGGAGAGAGGGTTTCTATGGCTCTGTTGCCTTTTGGACTGTATTTTCTTTCCATCTTTAATCATTTTCTTAAAAGAACTTATCTCTTTCCACCATTTCTATCTTTCACAGATATTATGTAACTCTTCCTGAGACATTACATGTCATCTCTGCATCATTTACTGTCTTCTTGTAAATTTGTCTTTCTATACTTCTCACTTTCTTAGGTTGCTTTGAATTTTCTTCTTTATCTTTCTAACTTTGATCACACACATCGCTGTGTGATGTCATACGGAAAAATCTTGCCATCTTTATGTTTGATCACATGAAGTCTTCATGAATACATATCAATATGACATGTTTTTGTCATTGATCCATCATATTACAACCACACTTCTGCCTAATTTGCTTTCTTTTCTGCTGTCTGACATGCAGATATAATTACATGTTAAGAAAACCATAATAGTGGAGGATACTATTTTTTGAATGAGTCTGTTATCAGTACTACTTATTCATGATGTAAAGATAAAAGTAAAGGTATGATTGTCAGTCAACATAAGCTGGCAAAACTACTTTGCCTTAAAGCAGTTTAAATCTGGACTCAGTAGCATATCGATATCATGGCAGCTTCAAGACTTCTGCAGAGATCTTATTTCAGAAAATAAGGTCAGTATTCTAAAGCTAGTGACATTCATTTTTATCAGATAAGCCTGATGGCCCTCATCTGAGTCTACAGAGGTTGACTGACTTATTCCACCTTAAAAAATGAAAAGTAGGAGAGTATGTTCCTCATCAAAAAATCTCATGGCATGAAAGCATTCAGAACCCGTCAGTTTATGTGATGTGAAAAGTAATTAAATGCAACAACAGCATGACATCAGCAGTGGATAATTTTCAGACTTTAAATGTCATTCTCTCCCTTTAAACTCACAGTTGTTTGAGGTTTTTGTCTCCATTTCACAAAATAGAGTACAAAACATTGTGACATGCTTAATATTTCTTCCGCCAAGCTGTCCATTCTGATTTCATTCTCACCCTTTACAGAGCTGTTGATTTCAGCCTGCATTTGGCTGCCAAAAATGCGATTGCACATGCAGCACCAAGAACAAAGTGAAAATGAATTATGCATTGGGAAGGAAGTTACATTTGAGTCAAAAAACTTAAGACTTCAGCACCTCTAAATTACAATATAATTTAGGAGGGAATACATTTAAAGAGATAGCAATGGACTGAGGCAAGAGAGGGTCAGCCATGTCGAGGTTTAATATAATTTACAGTGGCTTTCAATTATTTATTTTTTAAGAAGACACTGAGCACACTGGATCTTTTCAGTCATAATGTCAAAATATGGATATTGGGAAAAAGACATGAATAATAGTGACAGGTTGTTACGCATGATAATGGTATATGGGGAAATTTAAAATATGGATTGCTCACGAAAGCAAAAAGTGCATGTCATTTACTCCAAGAACACGTCTGTATGCTTAGTGGCAAAAGTTTGCTGAACTTGATATTTTTTTTCTTTCTTCTTTTCCTTTTTGATTCAAAACTTCTTATTTTGAAATAATGGCCAGTGAGTCCAGACTTATTTTCCACAAAGAAAAAAAAAAAAAAAACCTACATCTGTTTGCACTGACCCAGAAAGAATAAAAGCAAACCTTTTACATCTTTCCGTCCATGCAACTAGCAATGCTTTGCTTTTTTTTTTTTCTTAATGTATTTGTTAATATTATATTTAAGGGAAGTGTGTGACTTCTGAAGCCCTGGAATGAAATTTGGAAGATCTGTTTTCAGTTCCTTGACAGGCTTCTTTCATACAAATGGGCAAATGACTCAGCATTGACTTTACAAAGTGCATTTTGATCCTCACAATCCTTATTTAGCTTTTGTTTTAATACTATAAGCACCAAAATAATTGATACTTTAATTTCTACCTGCAGATACATGCAAAATAAGGAGTTTCTGTAGCTATATATCTAGGACACCAGGCTGTGCATTGACCCCAGAAAGATTCTGAAACCAGGAGATTGATTGAGGTGCCTCCAGCTGCCAACCCAGACAGAAGCAGACCTCCTATGTCTCCTGCATCATATCTGCCAGCCTCAGGCAGATCTTAGATGCCTTAAGGTAGCGATTCAGACAATTTTATTCAGTCATCTGAAATCTGGCTAAATGTGTCCTGCCTATCTGCATATAGGCCACTCTGCTCAGCATTTTCAGATGGTGTTTCTTGGATCAATCTTACACAGAAGCTTCCTGAGGACAACAGAATCATGTTTCACAAACTGGATGACTGGTTATATCCACACTGATGTTGCTCTAAAAACTAGTCTCTAGGTTAAGAGTAAGCTTAATTTCCTTTGTCTACCATTGGCATTTTGTCTATTTCCTACTCATATGGTTGTTTTGAAGTTTGGGGGCAAGCTATTTGGACTTGGCAAGTGACCACCTTCTCCCTCTAGTCATCCCATAAGGCAGCAACCAACTCTGCCTGAGCTTTTGCATGAAAACTTGCCTCCTGCATGACCTGTGAGCCTCAACAGGTAGTATAGGAATGTTTTCTCTGTCCACTCCTCATTCACCCAAGACCACTGTGCCCAAACCAGTCATGTGGGTTATTGGAACCCCAGATTTGAATGGACCTGAATGGATTGACAGTAATGTTATAAAATCTGACAATGTGAAGTCCTGCACTTTCAGAAGCACAGGTTGGAAACAGGCTGGCCAAAGAGCAAACCTGTGGAAAAGACTTGATTAGATAAAGCCATGAGAAACTATATCTGACTTCAGAGCAGACCTTGCTTTGGGTAGGAGTTTGGAACCTCCTTATATCCCTTCTAACCCAAATTATCTTATGATTTTGTGGCCTGTGATGTGGAAAAAGTCTACAAATCCAGGAGGCTTTAAATTGTCTGTCCAACAATTTTTTGGCAGTTCTGAGTTGATATCTTTCCCACTGAGAAGCAGATAATCAGACTATTTTAAAATAACAAAAGTAATACTTAGTATTAGTGAAGTATATTAGTGAAGAATATAGTGAAGTATAAAGCAGGAACAGGTGCCCGGCACTTCTTCCTTCTTAGTTCATTGATTTCTATGCCTCTGATCCAATGTTTTCCTTTTTCTTTTCTCTGCTTTTTCTTACCAAGGTAGAAATGCACTGAAGAATACCCAGTCAGATGGTAGAGATTCTCTCCCTCCTGGGGTATGAGAGTTCTGGTCTCATAAATTAAACACTTTGGGTATTTAAAGAAAGTTTTTTCAAAGGAAGTGCCACAACCACTGAACATTTAGGGTACAGTGCATGCACTTGCACTTCCTTTCCATGTTGTTTTTTTTACAGGGGGAAAAAAAAAATTACATGACCTCCAAATTTCAGAGAAAATTCATACTTTACAGTCTAAGGTACGGAAAAGGAAACTTCAGCTGAGGGCATTTGCATTACAATGGATAAGTGAATCTTTTACAGTGCTCATGATTTTCAGTAAACTACTCAGATTTTAGCTTCTAATGATCCCATTCTTATGTATTTCTCCCCAAACATTGTATCAATACCTTGCTTGTCTTGAAACTATGACATCTGGAGGTAGCCATAAGTTCAATTAATGTCACCTCTATCATTATTTCTGTTATTAAGGGTAAGCTTCATCTGATAAAGTTGATGTTAGTTAGTTAACTAACTGAGCTAGTTATCTTTTGGCTCTCTTAAGAAGCAAAGAGATAAATAGTTATTTTTGGAGTACAATACACCTTATTTGGCAGAAATCTAAAATATGTCAGTTAAAGAGACTGCTTTTCTTAAAGTGTGGGATTTTTCTGGTTTTAGTTTTGGTTTTCCATAGAAAATAATGGTAACAGAAAATGTATAAAGACCTAAAATTAGCTGAGGTGAATCATTCTTTATGTCTCTCTGTGAATTTAGCCTTCTCTCTTTCTCAGAGCTGGACTGCGCTTACTTTAAAGAGAGAAGTGAAAGGGGACACTGTGGGAGTTTTTTTCAATTTTGTCATTTAAGACTTTAGGGAAGCACTGATCTGAGCTTTGTACTTTGGAAATATATTCTGCTTTTGGGGTTTTTTGTGGGTATTTTTTATTTCTTTGTTTTCTGTTTTGGGGTGTTTGGAGAGAAAGAGGCTACCGCAGATAGGTTTTACTGCCAAGTTAGCTGCCATGTTGATAGAGACAAGGAAAGGATAGAATTATAGCAATGTTTGCTGATTCAATTTTGCAACAGTACATGCAAACTCCTCTCATATGCAATGATAGCATAATTTTATTTTTTGCTTTATCAAATTAAAATAACTTGTTCATATTAAAGTCAGCATTTCCAAGCAGACCAAGTGACAAAGTATGTATGAGTACGGGAAAAAGAACTGGAGGGGAGAGGAACCCATGAAAGTTGGTTAGTGTTCAGGGATCACCTTCTCCACGCTCAGGAGAGGTGCATCCCAAAAAAAAAAAAGTCAGGCAAAATAGCCAGAAGACCTGCGTGGATGAATAAGGAAGTGTTAGATGAGCTCAAAATCAAAAAGGAGGCCTATAGAGGGTGGAAGCAAGGACAGGTGGACTGGGTGGAATATAGAGAAACTGTCCGAGTGGCTAGGAACCATATCAGGCAGGCAAAAGCCCTAAGAGAACTGAATCTGGCCAAGGACATCAAAGACAATAAGAAAAAATTCTATAGCTATGTCAGGGAAAAAGGTAGGACTTGGGAGGCTGTGGGCCCTCTCCGGAAGGAAACGGGAGACCTGGCCACCCAGGATATGGATAAGGCTGAGGTACTGAATGACTTTTTTGCCTCAGTCTTCACTGGCAAGGGCTCTAAC